>JAOTAV010050661.1:0-16279 GCA_026546445.1 Cyclargus thomasi
CTAGTCAAGACAGATAAAAAGAGTTTATTACTTTTTGCCAGCCACACTAATTTCACGATTTTTGACACATCTCAACCTCCACCTTGTCAAACCCCAATATTTTAAATTACGTTTATAAAATTTGTAATGTGATGTCACATAACTCAGCACCCCCCTACACCCATGGCACACTTCGTCTACCCCCTCCCCCCTTTACGTGTGACGTACGTTATGCATGGTCCCTTAGGCCCTTTCTTGCTAACCTTGCTTAGTACGGGTTACGGCCCTTAATTCGAATATGACAGACTTACTATTCTTAGTTGTCCTTGTCTGTCAAATTGCTTTCCCAATAGATTTGACAAGGAAAGCAATATGTACATTTATATGCACTAGAGGTCGCCCTGTTTTCGAAATTCACCATACTTTTTTAAATCCATCGTGCAGACAAAAACTATAATTTATTCTCAATTCAATCACAGACTCCAATTTGGGGTAAAAGTCTCGTTACCAGGCGATTAAATTTAATTAAAAAAAGACATATTAACCATAAACAAAAATTATTTAGTGTATCATTATCGTGTCAAAATATTGTAATGTGCGGAGCGTTTTATTTATTGAAAAAATTCAAGATTAAAGCATATTTTAAAATAATATTGATATTTCACGCTGCTCCTCCATAACAACTATAACTGGAAGAAATCTCACGCTTTTACATCAACGCGTCTTTCGTAAAAAGGGGTTCAAAGTTTTCCGCTCGCGTATTAATATATAGATTACAACACAAACATTTTGTATATATTAATATGATGCCCGTAACTCCGTTGCGCCAAAATTCGTTTATCGCTCGGGAACCATACCAAATTTCGCCAAAACTCGGTTCAGCGGTTTTAGCGTGAGAAGGTAACAGACGGACAAAGACACTTTCGCATTTATAATATTAGTGTGGAAGTATGGATTAATTTTTATAATTTGTTTAAGGTTCTAAATACAGGATAAAAATAACAACAGAAGGTCTTACAATTTTTTCATTGAGTTTTTGCTGTGAATTGCAAAGAAATAAGTTTCGTTTTATCACCATTATGTATGTAAAAATAGTCAATGATCTTAGGTATAAATGGTTGGTTTTTACAAAATTTAGATTCAGTAAATTGTATTTAGAGAAACATTATTCCCAATTCGAATTTTCTGTAAATCTTAATAAATTTTAGAGTGTGTGTGTGTTTGTCACTGAACTCCTCCCAAACAACTGGACCGATTTTTATGAAATTTGTGTGTGTTTGGAGATTTCACAATGTAATTTAGAATAACAATCGAAGACCTTCAGGACGTCTGTCGGGTCCACTATTTAATATTTAAGAGTCAAAACTTTTTTAATTGTAACTTTGCATAGTAATCATGGATAAATTTTTATTTTAATTTTAAAACTAGCTGTTGCTTGCTTTGCTCGCGTTGAATTCGAAAGTCGCGTAAATATCACGTACTGGCGCCGTTGTAGTGCATATTATATGCATATCAGAGATGGCGCTGTATTTAAAAAATGGTTTTCCTTGTTTTCTTGCTTTTTCATGAAAGTTTTCCTGAATTTTTTTTGCTACAAACCTCACGTAGGCCATGACCTTTCTAACGAAATCAAACCCGTGAAAATCGGTTCGTACGTTCTGGAGTTAAAATGTCAGAATTGAAAACCCGACTTATTTTTATATAGTAAATAGGAAGAATTCAGTCAGGCTGCAGAGGTCCATACAATATATTACCTTAAAGACTAACGCACATAACAATCATACACTTAAAACTAAACTTTGTCATGAATTGCCTGCGACGTGACGTTCGCTTCGTAACGGAGTCTCCACCGGAACCTTCGGTTGACCTCACCCGTCGGCCAGAATTCCTCCACCTCGAAGGTCATATATGTGGATTATAACAGTAAGGGGATAGTTTAGCAGAACAATACATACTCATATCTAGACATAGTCAGAGGCAAAAACAACGAAGACAGCCAACACTATAACTTTCTTGACGAACATTTTCCTTAAAATTTATTGTCAATGAGTATTGCGAAACATAATACAGGAAACTAAATAATAATAATATAATGACGTCATTCACTACGCAATCCATATTTTAATACATAAGTGTGTTTTAAAATTTTGTTATTCTTTATTGCAAGCCGCGTAAGTGATCGCTTATTGTTCTATATTTTGTTTCAAAAACAATTTTACCGACATCATGAATTTTGTGTGTGACGTCAAGTGGAAGTTGGACTCTCGCAAGAAGGGTTGCGTACCAGTAGGGAGCATAAAATTGGGAAAACCGTTTTTCCAAAGTTAACCAGCTGTTATTTAAAGACCAAGTTGTAGCAATCGAAATCCTAATGTAGAGGTGCTGCAGTGCCATCTAGTATCAAAACAAAGAAACGGGCAAAAGAACACGTTAGTTGTATGAGAACCCCTCTTAAAGATTTATTTTAATTTTAGTAATTGTTGTTATAGTGGTAACATAACATATATATTTCCTCATTCCTTATTTCCAGGCACTTTACACCCAAACCAACTTTCATACATTTTGGTATTATGATCCCTTATTTACATTTAAGACACTTAACTTTCATCGTATTGCTTTTACGTCAAAAATAGTAACTTTTTATTAATTGTTTACAAGACAAATTTTTTACATATTTTTTTTATTTATCTCATTTCTTGTTATATACTGCTTTTTTGTCATATTTTATGTTATTTTAGTGATTAGAATAATAACTTTAGTAAAATAATTAGAATAAGCTACATGTTTATGCTTATGTTGTTTTAGCTGTACTTTAATATTTATCATTCTCTCTCTTCAGCTCAATAACATAATACGGATCGTAAAATTGTAAAAACTTATTGACTGAAGGAAAAAAGTACCGGATACAGTTAATTATCTGTCGTATCACTGAAATAAAACATCCGGAAATCATAATAATTACAATTTTATCGTAAGCTTAGTAATTACGAAGTATTTTCTGATATTGACATTATTAATTTAACTAAACTATTTAACTATTAAACAGAAATAATTATTAAACTAAACACAAAGATTACATTATGAAGTAAGTGTGCTAAGATAAAAGTATTTGATAGCGTAACTTGAAAGGAATAGGTTTGACAGTTCGTTCCTAAAATTTGCTGGAACTTGGCTGAGAGAGAAGAGGTCGTAATAACCCCCCAGTGACATTTCTATCAAATTTCGGCCGAGGTTCAAATCGTCTCACCGCGGAAAGGGTTTATGAAATGTGAAAACTTTTCCGGAGCTCTTTTCACCGTCAGTGAATCGAGGAGCTGATGCTAAGTTTCCACGGGTGGCGCAGTTGATTTCTATCAGGTGACTCGTCTGCTCGCTTTCTTCCTAATTTCATAAAAAAAGTTCCGTGTATTAACCAACAATGGTTGTTTTCTTACATCAATGTTATGGATAAATGAAACGTACAATAATTTATACGATTGCCAGCGGGCAATTAAACATAAGGGTTCGTTCACAACGGTAACGGTAGCGACATACAACAAACAAGTCCATATTATTATTTTAACTAGATGACGCCCGCAACTCTGTTGTGCCAAAATTTGTTTACCGCGCCAGAACCGTACTTTTGCCTGGGTTAATGTATTTTATGTTAATTATTCTTAGTTTCTTTTTTATAATTGTGTTGTGTTGGTCATTGATGATAACAAAAATAGGAGTAATAAAAATGTAGAAAAACATCTGTTGAAATAAGTAAAATTTGATGTGTTTTTAAATACCAATTTTTATTACCCTTTTACAAACCTCGATAAAATAAACCTTGATAACTCAAAAACCTCTATGCCATATAAGATAATATAAGAGCCATAGCCCTAGTAAGTAAAAAACTAAATAGCTAGCTAGTAAGTAAAAAACCTTTACAGTTTAATATTTTAAGTTACAAATATTTCAACCGTTCAAGGGTTTCGTATTTTTGTTGAACTTTAACTTATCGAGGTTCTATTGTTATAATATTAATGCCAATACTTAATGTATTTATCTATATTTATTTATATATATAAAAAAGACGGGTTTGTTACAACACCTATAACTCGAGATTTGCTGAACTAATTTTCATGGTTATTGATTCGTTGGATTTGTCTCCGCCCCGAATAGCAGAATACATCTTAAAAGCTAAAATGTCTCTAACTATAATCATCAATTAGTCTTACTTATTATAAACGCGCCATTACACTATAATTTTTTCAAAGTCATTCTTCGTCACACCACAACAAAGTCCTCGCATAACACGTTGAAATAATACAATAATTATTGCTATTGATTATTTCATTGTCAATTTCAAGGCTGTTTTACGATGATATCGACTCGATTGCGCCGAAAATAGTTTCTCGCATGGGAACCATTCACTTTCCGTTCCAAACCTAAAGGGGACAAAAGGGGGGGGAGGAGGGGATATTTCTAGAATGGCTATTTAAACCCCTTCATTTTGATACCCTACTCGACTTTAAATTCAAAATCCGCCATTTTGATTTTTAATTTTTTTTTATATGAGAGCTTAAAACCATCAAGTCGTAGCCGACTGTAGATTGTGTTAAACAATGTACATACATAGATACTCTCGAAAAACGTAACCTCCTTCTGACGCGGTCGGGTAAGAATAAATAACATCTCGGCTCTCATACAACTATCGTGTTTTAAGCCTTTTTCTTTCTTCTAATAAAAATGTCGCCGCTAGTCGTCTTCGTCGCGCTATTTTTTATAAGACGTGGTCTGTTAAAGCTATTTAACTTTCAGAAACACGTTTTCCCAACTTTTGCTCTGTGCGCGTACGGAACCTTTCGTGCGCGAGCCCAATTTGCACTTGGCCGTTTTTTTTGTTACATCTTTATACCAAATTACATCTAAAATCGCTTAGGCGTTAACGCCAGGTCAGCTTTAGACACGTAGGTCAATGCCCCACTACGTCATAGCGATATGTGTATGTAATTAAAATTATGCACATGATATTATAACAGGATTAAACTGATTTCTTATATTACTCGGCGGATTCTATTAAAAGAAATATTTGCATTTCATTTACATAGCGTATGTCGTTTCGTATGTTAATTACTTTGAGGGCTGCACCTGAAATGACGCTACAAGCGGAGCGTAGCGACTAGCGGTAGCGCACGCGTAGAATCTGACACTAAGAGGATTGTGTATCAAACGGTTCATACAACGGGCCATAACTTTTTCCACCCTCTAAACCCTCACCTAGAGTAATGATTATGTAGTATGCCTCAGAACTAGGTGTCTATGTTTTTATTTTTTTGAAATTTATTTTAGACTTGAAAATATTGAAACATTTTAATTTTGTATGAAATCACTAAAATGAAAATATATTAAAAACATAAACGTAGAAGCATAGTTCTGAGGCATTTGTACAATATATTACATAATCGTTACTCCAGGTGAGGGTTTAGACTTTAGAGGGTGGAAAACGTTATGGTCCGTTGTATGGAAACCGTTTGGTACACAATCCACTTAAGAAATGCGTTTTGTCCACTCAGCAACAAGTGATTATAATTTTTACTTTTTACTTTCTATGGTCACTTACGTCCAATAAGAACAGAAAATTATTAATTAACATATGTTTTTTTCAGATCGTTGTGATGAAATAAAACTTTACTTATAAGATTAAGTTATTTCGTCTATTAAGTTTTCCTATCATATGGAAACTTATTAGCAATCGTGGTGCTGCAATACAATCCGCGTCTCTTGCCGCTACATTCGAGGCATAGACCCAAGTTCATAGCTTATGTTGTTTTTTATGATAATAACTTTAAGGTTCGTACGGAGCCTCGACCACGGCCGTGATCGTTTGACTTGTGTAAATAAACACTAGTTATACAGTTTGTATGTCTATTATCACGAGATCGTTAATTGTGCAACTTTTCTTTACACTGATATAGATTTGTTAACAACTAACTATGTCATTTATCGGTATATTAGAGAGAGAGAGAGAGAGAGAGAGATGAGCGCACGTGGCCTATGGTTCAATCTCAAGTACAATCAGAGAAGTTGAAATAGATTTAGATAGTGGATCTAAGTAATTAGTCATGTTCAATATGTCAACGTTAGCCGACAGATAATGACTTACATGGAATTGATATATTTTGATAACTATTCCACGCTCCTCCTCCATAAGCGTCTTTCGTAAGTGAAAAGGGGTAAAAAGTTTTCAGCTCGCGTATTAATATATAGTTTACATAAATTGAAAAGCTTAGTTGAGAGAAAGAGACCACGATCTTACCTTGTGATCTCTTTTGTTCTTATGGCAGTGGTAACGCCTTGGTACGCAGTACCTACTCACATGGACGTTGGTAAAACTGGGTCTCTGGAGTGGTCCTCAGGGGTATTTACCCTAAGGCCAGAAGGGCTATAGCAACCAAGAGGCGGCCCGGCCCTAGCAGCCTTAGCATGGCGACAGAGAAAGTGTTTCTCTTATCTTTACGGCAGGATAGGCAAATTGGCTGTCGGTCAATGAAAATCTGTCAGTTTATCCGGTATTTCTTGGTCGACATAAATCGGTCGGCTAAGTCCGCTAGGGCCGGAATATGAGGCGGCAAGCTCCCACGGGGCGCGTACGCGTACGCCCCTGGATATAAGTGAACCCGCGAGATAGTGGTACTCACCGCGTCGGTGGTTCTGGTGCGGTGCGTGTGGATGGGCGTGCGAGTGTAGGGGGTGGTGCGGCGACAGCTGGCTCGGCGGCTGCTGCTCCCCGCACGACTGGTGCAGCGCCGAGTCAGAGTTCGTCCGCCGCCAGTTGCTGTCAGGCGGACTATAACACGATTTTATAATGTAAAATACATATAATAAAACAGTAAAATGGACCTGTCAGTACATTTAATATTTTTACAAAATAATCATTGTGGGAGAGATAAGGAACAGTAATAAAACACATATCGACAAAAAAGTGGTCTGTTTGTCTGTGTATCCGTTTGTCTGTTTGTACGCTCAATAGCTATTAGGTTTCCGCGTACATACAAATGCGATATGTATAGGTATGCAGTACCTAGCGCCATCTAGTTTAAAAAACCGACCAAGTGCAAGTTGTACTATCGTCACGCTGATGATAGTGCGATGTAGAGGAACTGCAACGCCATCTAGTTTTATAAAGGGAGAAACTGAAAAAAAAATCGTTTGTTGTATGAGGTCCCTTTAAACTTTTTAATTTATTTTCTTTTGATTATTTTCGTTACAGCGGCAACAAAAATACATATTCTGTAAAAAATTCAACTCTGCCTATAACAGCCTGGAGACGGACAGACAGACATCGAAGGCTTTATAATAATGTTCCGTTTTCACCATTTAGGTACCGACTACCGAACTATACAGAAAACACGAAAACCCACTATTCCCTCCCCGTTGTAGCTTGACTGTCGTGTATGTTAAACGCGCAAATATAGAAATACAGTATGTCACCGTGTGTTAGGCATAATGGCGTGAAACAGCGCACTGAGTGAGCTTAGCAGAGGCCCTTCTCCCTTCACATAATTCCGCCTATTCCCATAGTCTATCCCTTCTGATGTCACATGTGTCCATCGGCAATGGCAGTTGCTTTCCATCAGGTGACCTAGGTGCTCGCTTGCTCTCTAATGTTATGGACATCATCAAAATTAGTTTATTAAATGATATTTTTTCTCAAAATAGGCATTATAACATTTTGGGGTCAGAACGTTTCAAAACAATTACTACTAATTTGCATACATATTTCACGTAAACTCGAAATGAAATAACGAAGTAATGGTGAACGCATATCTATCTAAACCGAACGAATCGAAATAATTTCTTCTTTGGATTTGACAGCGAACGAATCGGACGATTCGGCGCGGGCAACTGTGCGAGGTTCCATAAGATGTAAAATATCGAATTCTAAAATTAGTTTTCTTCGCCGAGGCTCGTTCGATTCTGATAAATGTGCGTTCACCATAATTTACACACCAATTGAATCTGCACAGGAGATCCTTATTTCAATTCAAATTGGTCATGCATTGTGTATAATGTTTAATATGAATGAGATATCCTCCGTTGTCACACAATGGAGACAAATTAAGTGCTAGCACAATTGTATTACGGTCGTAAAGGTCGGTTCACGTTGCAACGAGAACGAGTCGGTCACCGAAAGGTGGCCTTCCAGTTTCTGAGTTCCCGGCTATCGCTAGTGGGTTTCAAGAGTATTAAGCATACATTAAGGCATAGCATCACCCGAAGGTGGGCTGGTAGATAAAGCCACAAGGCTTCAAGCCCGCCTTGTTTAATATTTACATAAAGTGCTTAAGTAAATAAATAAATTAATACAGAAAAAGGTTAGCAATGTATATTTTTATAACGGTAACATAACAATGCCCTGTTGCCTCTAGTGGGTCTAGGGGCGGCTCTAGCTCGTGTGGAGCCCTATGCCTGACCCTAGCGGATATAATTATTATCTTTGCCGTTGTAAATCTCTGAGACCCGTGCATAGTGGTGATATTCTGGATATCCTAGGCAAATTAATGTTCCGTATCCGTATTCTTATCCGCCACTTTTCCCGCGGATTTTTACGGATCTCTATTTTTTCAATGTTTAGGATGAAATGCTAATTAGGTGTCAAAAAGTGATAATAATAATTAAAGGTGTGTTATAGTCCCCTATATAAAGCTCATTTCGCTGGGGCGCTTTGTTTTGTTACACCCTGTATACCTATGCACCTAGAAAGATTCCGAAACTATTAAATTCTAATGTAATGGAGAAATTGTATGTTATTTGTTTGAAGCCACCAGTCGACTTGGTTTTTAGCATATGAATTAGTTGAAAGGATGGAGACTAATATAATTTTTTTGGTATTGGAAAAACATTATCTTCACAAAATATGCGAGCGACGTCGCGGTTCGCAAAATATGGTTCTAAATATTTTTTATTTCTTGTAATCAAATTTTTTGCATATTTGTATTAGGTTAGAAACATTTATGGTTGTAAGTAACTATGCCATAGTGCATAACTCAAAGGTACTAAATAAGCTATCTTTATCACGCAAGGACGCCGATTTGGCAAAATCAAGAATAGTATCCGTATCCACGGAAATTGACACGAAATATCCGTATCCGTTCCTGTATCAGCGGATACACAATTTTAACAAATCCGGCATATCACTAGTGCATGAGTTACCCTACAGGTTACCCTATAGTTTAAGCCGCCCCTGAGTGGGCCATATAAGGGCAATATTCTTTCATATAAATGTACCTTAAGTAAGCCGAGCTTCCGTATGGACTAGTGTCATGTTTTCTATCTGCGGGCCTTCTCATTGGTCCAACTGAGGAGGAGGCGCGGCCCCTCTGTACCGGGGAGCGCGGCGCGGGCGAGGTACCCCCGCTCCTCCCGCCGAGGTACTGTGTGGCTATCGCATCTTCGGGCTGGTAACAAAAAAGTATTATGTCATTTTTTTTTTAAATTAGCTCAGCGTCAAGGTCATGCTCATTACTACACTAATAAAAATCTTATTGGTCTAATAAGGGCCAGATTCATCGCTTGCTGATAAGTGTTGGAGAGTATGCAGAATCTGTCAAAAAAGTTGTGGATAGCCTACCAGAAACTTTATCTTAATAAGTGTTGTAGACGGTAGCACGAATTTATTCTAGTAGATTGTGAGTAAATAAGTTTTAGTAGGCGATTGGTAAATTTTGGAAGTGCTTGGAAAAATGGTCACTTGGATGCCCCTGGCCTAAGACACTGTCACCCAAGTACCACAAATTCTTTGTTAGGTTTATTTGACAACTTGTCTGTTTTAACTTGTATATCTTTTAAGTTTTAAACCTTATTACTAGGTAACAAAGTTGAAAATATAAAAAATATGTTTATTCAGAAATATATAAGGTTCATTTTCATACAGCTTTGAGGTAGCGAAATGTGAATGTAATCTTCTTCAAGCTGTTTCAAGATTGTGTAATTAAGAACTAAGCCATGGTTAAAAGATACAACAGGAACATCTATACAAGTAATTATTGTAAGAGTTATCTATTTATTGAAATAAAAGATTATCATATTAGATAATCTATGTTCATTAGAAAATGGATATAAACATTTAAAATGCTAGTCGTGTAAAATACTAATCATGCTATAATAGATAAATTTAATGATGACATTTTTATCATTAATTATAATATGTTTGAAATGTTTAATTATAAAATATCATAATAAGTTTTGATTAATATGAAGTTATTATAATTAGCATATTTTGCGACTTTTATAATATAATTATATAATTACTAGAAAGTAGCAACAAATATCAATTAAACTGCTAATTAAAACTTTAGTAGAGGAATAATAATATTTTTATTGAGGGAGGCATTCCAATTAAGATAATTTAAAAAATATATGTTTAAATATATATATATATATATATATAAAAACTGTATATCACGGGAACCGTACATTTTCCCGAGATAAAAGTATCCTATGTGTTGCCTACCCTTAATAGCTATTAAATAAAAAAAGATTTAGATTTTTCGAATCCATTCAATAGTTCACCCTCACATTGATAAGTTCGTAAAAACATTAATTGTACAGACACACCAATTTTACTGTCCCCTATCTGTACATATGTACAGATACAGGACACCTGGGATAGTCATCCTTTTGAATAAGATTTTAGAAATCACTTATGTAATCTACTGAATTTTTATTTCCTTTTTAGTTGTCCCTGTTTAGGATAAAAATATTAAAATGATTCCTGGCTGAGATAAGGTTTGGAACGCCTGGTTTGAGACTAATCTTCTCAAATAACTTTTATGCTGAAGACACATACTAATTATTTAATTTCATTCCTACAGGACAGCTATTTTTTTTCACTAACACTTATAAGCACACTAGAACTAATGTTACAAGGCAGCTATACTCCATTCGCCGTAAGTTGGCACAAGAATTAATATAAAATATTAAATGATGTATGACATTCCGTGCCAAGTTATTTTGAACAAACTATAGTTGCTACCGAGTGTTTTGGTACAGTCAAACTATGTAACAAAAAGAACACCTATTGAGTTCTTGACCTTTAAAGGCAAGGCATCATTATGTGTTGCTTTAGTATGTCTCACTTCTATGAGATATATAATCATTGTGTATAATTTTAATTAAAAAGTTATTACTGACTTGAAAAAATAGATGGATAGTAATTGTTTCATAGTCTGAATGCACCCCAACATGAAACTACTACATTGAAATCAAAATACATACCAAATACCAACCACTACATATGACATACAAGCCAACAAAAAGCAATACTTGACACTGCCTGCCCTTATACACAAGGCAAACTAGTTAATTATTAAAATAAACCCAAACATTTTCATGTTAAATTGTCACCATACCTGTTTTATGCTTTAAACAGGTTAAATTGTTTTAAGATCTTAATGATAAATTTTTTTAGATGACTAAAAGAGCATAAACTTGCAAACATTATATTATTTCGTAGAACATTCTAGGAAATTAATTCATAGGTCATTGATGAATCTTCTTTGAAAATCAAAGAAGATCCAAACGAAGAGTATTCAATTTTCAATGTAATCTTTTCTTTAGGCTTGTCACGGCATATTCAAAAAAGTTGGTCTGATAGGAGTACATTTTTTAATATAGGCTTTGTTATTTGTAGACATTGTTATTCCTGGCAATATTATTTAGGTTCTTTTTGTATGGCACATTGTTTTTGATTAAGTGTTTTCTAGTCCATTTATTGTAAACAATTATTATTTTTTTTGCAATAATTATAATAGTTTTATACTTATAGCTGCCATACTATTCTTTTTATTGATAGTAATTTAAGTAAAATATTATAAATGACCCGCAACTATACATTTGCTAATTATTATTCTTATAAGAAAATTGTAAGTAAAAAAAGTCATAAGACAGGGTAAACAGAAAATAAATTTCATACTTGCAATAAATAAAATCTACAAGTACAAAACTACAGAAGATGGACTACACTAGATGTAAATTGCAAATAATAGGAGACAAGCAGATTCCAAAGTTAGGAACCTTTGCAATCTCTGGCTGGGAGGCAGGCGGTGGAGGCGCTGCAACATTTGGTAGTGAACCACTCCGGAACGTGCCAAGAGCCTGTTGTATTACTATACTCTCTACCTCCGACTCAGGCAATACTTTTACTTTAGCGCGTCTTGTATTTGAATTTACCTGTAAAGGCTGTCTGGTAAAATACTCACTCTGGTCGTCATGACTACTTTGATTTGAGGGTTATGTTTAAAAGTAGAAATGTTATATCTATAATATTTGTTTAAGTTTGTTGTAAATATTAACAACATACAAAAACTTATTCATAAAATAACAGAAACTTACTTTAAAATGTAGTTCGTAAGTAACACTGACTATTCCTGTTAGGATCAATATTTATTTAAAACAAACATTAAGCTGAGGGACACTTACATGACAGAACTATTGTTGTTTTCAACTTAAAACTGTGTGTAGAACTTTGGGAGAACATGACAAACAGTTTCTGTTAATTATTGATACACTTATTTGATAATAGAACAAATAAACAGAAACAATATAGCAAGCAGATATGTTGATAATGTTGAAGATATTGTAGCCAGCTGACAGCTATTGTGTATAGTGCAACACAAAAACATAGTTTGTCGACACTTGCGTATTATTTATATTAATTTAGTCGCAATAGGCACATCAAATTCATTATTGTTTACGTCGGCGAGCACGTTTGACGGCCAGGAAGCTTTTGGCTGGGTAAATAGGCGAGTCGCGACTTACCTTGTTGGTTGCGTCGGAAACTTCTCGCATAATCTTTTCAAAGGCGGCCGTTTCTTCGGCCTGCTTTTGATTATGCAGTGCAATTTTTTCACTAAATTTCCTAGGATTCGCCATGATGATCAACAAACATTTATTCTTCTCTTTTTTACATCACAATTTTCTGCGCTCATAGAACCAAAACGCGCCTGTCTAGGCTTGGACTTACCGATATCGATGATTTCAAAAATCGATGTTTCAATACGTTGACTAGTGGTACACTAGTCTGCTTCATAAATTTACTATCGATTCTTTTGTTCTTTGCCTTCAATGTAGAAAATTAAGATTATTTTGTGTTCACAATAATTTTAAATTCTTCCACCAAGAATTATATTAACCACCCAATGTTTTTGCGTACTTACTTATTTTCAAACTGTAAAAGAATATTATAGTCTGACTACTATAAGTTGAACCTAGAATAAACCTTCCAAATTCAAAAATTCTGTAGATGGTAAAGAAGATTTTGATCATTTATCAGATCATGAGACCTAAACACAAATCTATTGTTATTCTTATCTAGATTTATCGGACAAAGAGTTGTTTGTAAAAAATAAAATACAATGAGTGTAATTCGAAGTTTAATTTATTTGGTATAACTAAAATCATTCTATGGAGGGACAAAATCCTGTTTGTCATATCTTATTATATGGCATTTTTATCATTTATTTAGATAAATAACATGTCATGTCTTTTACATACAAAATCAAAAGATTATATATAATGGCTTTTACATACAAAATCAAAAGATAAACTTGATAATACTCATGAAAACAAACACTGTGTCGGAAAAATGTTGCTAGTCAAAATAAATACAAGGTTCAACTTGTAGTAGCTAGACAATAGTTACATTTCTATCCTATGAAAGTTATTACCCCTTCCTTAATAAATAGTTAATTTATACCAAATATAAAAAATTAAAATAGCTAAATCATTACTTTTTTACATTTGAAATAACTAACCATGTCAAACAATACTATTTCGAATGTTCAGAATCATCACAATTCCCAAATCTTCACTTTTTTACATAAAAGATAATAGCTTAAAATACACATTTTATAAACACTAGATTTTAAGTTATGACACAGCTTGAAAGAGATATAACTTTGAGATATATTTATTTTTTTAACATTATATCTTAATTTTATTTAAAAAAAATAGCGAATTTTTGAACTTGTCGACATGCCTATTAAGTATGGAGGTGGATATTATGGCGGGAGAGCAACGTGTCCCAACCATCGACATACTAAATCCCACCTAAAACAAAAATGTGAAAGTCTGCCAAGTTCGATAATATGGGAATGCTTCACATACAAAAGAAGTGAGATCTGAATAAGTACCAAGTTCCATGTACATACTTGAGTTAAAAATAGTTACAGGAATGCACACTGGATTTTCCGCAGTTTGGATAGAAGATTCTGAATAAATATCATATTAAATACCTAAAATTCAAATACTAACAAGAACGCAAATGTGTTTTTCCAGCAGTTTCCTAATAACATTTTGTATTTTTTTTAGGGGGGTAGAAAGTGGTCCGGAATGGTTCACATAATATTACCCACGGCCGGTCGCTTTTTATGCTTAAACTTGGCGGACACATCTTTCCTATTTGTGTACATTTACCTTTGCACTTACCGTATACCGGTTTTTAATTTTTTTAATCAGGTGACCCATCTGCTTGTGTGCTCTCTTGTTTTATAAAAAATATATTATATTACGTATTTACAAAATAAAATAATCATCTTAAAAACTTAAAATAAATCGATTTCTGGTTTGTAAATTATCGATGTTTACTTCACTATAACGCTCTAGCTGTCAAACAAAATTTTTTTTTAATTTTTGCAAAGACTTTTCTGTAGTATGCCATCAATATACTGCGTAAAGCTTAACATTAGTTTGTATCACCATTATTAACTTTATTAATAGTTGTTAAAACAACTTTTATTCTATAAAACACTGCTACTGTAATAATATACAATAATATTTCTTAAGTTCTTAAATATAAATTCATTAATACAACTGTGATTCCTTGTAACAAAAAAAATGGTTGTCAAAGTCATATGTTTTATGTCACATGTGTCAACTTTTCCGATCTTTGTTGTTTTTTTGAAAATGAAAATAAATTTATGAAGTGCTAGTGCTACTTACACATATTTTATATTGTTCCAATGCGAATGGACGTTGCGGATTGTAGCATAACGAATGTATTATAATTTAATTATACCAATTACTTTCAAGTAATACATAACCAGGTTACTAGAAAGTTGAAATCAGTGTGGTCTTTCGGACATTATAGTAACAATTCAACTATTTTAAGCGCTTAGCATGGAGGAAAAATATATTTTATCATTGGATATAGGAACGACAACGATTAGATCATATATTTATAATACCAAAACTGATATAGTTGGTGAATCAATTGGTCAGGTGTGTATAAGTTGAAATATTCATTTCTTATATCTGTTCGTAAACATTCATTTATATTTATATTATAAATGAGTTATTAGGTATGTCCTTTAGCTCTTAAACTCCTAAAAAGATTTAGATTAATATGTTAGCTATAATGGAGAATTTAATAAAAACTTGTTTAAATATAGTATTAGCATAGACCAATTAATTTATAGACTTACAGATCCATACAAAATTTCGTATACGGGAAAATCATCTTAGGTCTAGATGGCGCTAGTCACGATGCTGGATAAATACGGAAGTATAATAATACAACAAAACTAGACATTTACATCAAATGGAGTAACCTTAAAACGCAAAAAAACATTTTTCTGCATTTTTATGGTATAATTTCTCTATGCTATAATCTATAATATCTATGGACGCTTCAAACCACGTCAGTCTGGCCCCGTGTTAAGTACCTGAAGGACTTGTATTACGGGTACCAGACAACGGAAATATATTTAATACTTTTATACTATACACATACTACACTACACATCCAAGACTTAGTTACATTGAAAAACTGTTTGCTCCTTCGGCGAGATTCGAACCCGCGACCCCCGGGTTAAGCTACCAACGCACTTACCGACTGAGCCACAGAGGTCGTCAATTTATTTAATACTACATTCAATACGTTTTCAATATTTAGGTGGCGTTTAGAGGTAGCGGGCTGACTTTGTGATAAATAAAATAGAAAATTTTATTAAATAAGTACATTTTTTCGGGCTTACATTAGCCCATAAAAATTATTAGTAAAATGTGTTAGTAACAATCAATAACTGAATCTACTTTAGTCTTCTCTTCTTTAAAAGTTAGTTATACTAGTTGTTATTTTTTCTTCATTTCATGCCTAGTGCTTCACTGTAAAAAATTTTTGTAAATGTACTACAATTTTACTACATAAATGCATCCTAAAATTTTGTATTGTATTGGAATCACGCATTTGTTGTTATATTACATTTTGTAATAGCTCAAATACGAAGTAGGTAGCATTTTTACAAATATTCTGTAATAAATTGTGTAGTAA
>JAOTAV010050672.1:0-16277 GCA_026546445.1 Cyclargus thomasi
CCACGTCAGTCTGGCCCCGTGCTAAGTACCGGAGGGACTTGTGTTACAGGTACCAGACAACGGAAATATATTTAATAATTTTAATTAACGGAAATATATTTATTATATGATATATATATTTAATACACATCCAAGACCCAGGAACATTGAAAAACTTGCTCCGTCGGCGGGATTCGAACCCGCGTCCCCCGGCGTAAGCTACCAACGCGCTTACCAACTGAGCCACAGAGGTCGTCATATGTAACTAGTGTATCTAGCTAGACATAAAATACGTATTATATTAATTTAAAATAATTTTTCTTGCCCCTAAGCGTCCGTTTACGCAAAAATTCCTGGAGATATTTTGATGTTAGTCATCCGCTCCTTCCAGTTATGTCTCCAATTTAGAATACTTTTTATACCGATTAAAAGCTCACGTTGTATGTATAATTTCCACATGAGCAAAGCCACGGGAAAATACTAGTATTGTGCGTGTACATTTTACACCCAATAAAATTAAAAAAAAAAATAGATAAAATAACCGAACAGAAAACATCCATAGCTCCGGTTAATTAGCCCCGCATTTTAGCCGAAGCATTGGGAGGCTTGCCAGGCACTTGGACCGGTTTTCTTTGCCACTCGCCGCGGAATTGCCACTTCCGCCACTCCCGCCACTTCTGCCACTCTAGCCGATGCAAATTGCCACTAAACGAGAATTGGATCAAGTGCGACGATTTTCGAGGAATCCATGTGATAAAGTCGTCGATAAGTTTTATTGTGTTCGGTATATTAAAAGGTATTAAAAATGTCTATTGAAATGCGATTCTGGTAAAACATACGTATCAGGGAAGTCGATTCAGAGACAGATTATGAATCTGAGGGAATTGCCCCGCGTTATGTTACGAGGATACACGAGCGGTTAGAGAAATGAGAAATAGGTATTTGTAATATCTATTGGTGTCTCTAACCACAAGCCGGGGAGGCCGCAGAGCGCGATAGAGACAACTGCATCTTGGATTAAAAAAACCCTTTAAGAGATCAGGAAATTAACGATGCGTTGTCCCCTGATTTCTTCTCCGAAACTTTACCGAATTAAGTTTTTGTTTTTCATAAAAAATTAAATAAAGGCTTATGCTGTGTCCCTATGTTTTTCTTTTTTTATATAATCTAGCCAAGTTTGTTTGCTGGATGTTTGAACGCAGCGAAAAATCTGGCTATTTTTTCAGGTTTTTGAACGTTCATATCTCTTTTTATTATTAAATTATTAAGAAAAAGAAAACATAGGGACATAATAATAGTGGCCATTCATATTCATTAAAAAAACATGAGACAAGGTTTGTATGGAATAACTACCCTAGCGTCTCCACTTAAGCCCAGCCGACAGCTGACTTGTATGGAATTTATGTACTAAAGTCTTCGACTAAACTATGTTTCCTCGATGGTAAGTTACTTGTTGTATTTCAAACTTAAAAAATCTTATTTTCGACCATGCATAAAAATTGTATTTTACAAAAATGTCAAGAAAATATACACGAAGAGGATAATTGTAATGAAATATGTCACATGTAACAATACATGTGACATTTTTTTTTTCAAATTTCATAAACTATCTTCAACATTTTCTTGAGACTATTCGATACAAAAACTTCATAACGCAACATCAAAAACTTTTTTTTTCCTCGTGTTTGTCGACAAAGTTAAAGATAATTTTTGTGATTTTTTTTAATCCGAGCGATTTTTGTCTACGAACACTTGCACGACAACACATTTCATCGAGTTTAGACAAGATTTTGATATTATGAGAAGAGTGTACGTTTTTTTCGATTCTAATCTACGAACGAGAAATTTATCTCACCACGTAGGGGAATAGAGATTTATGTAGATATCGATAATTATGACTACGCTCGAGAGAGAGAGAAAGATATCACAACGGTGTATCTTAGCTGGGCAGGTGGTAAATTGACCCAATTAGGGGATGAAAAATGATTACTAAAAAATAACTAGGAAACATCTAAAAAACAACATTTGACCTCAACAACTGAAAAACACATCAAAAAACACATAGAAAAAAAACAGCAAAATACACATTTTAAAAAAGGGGTTGAATTAGGGGGTGAATTAAAAATTACTTACATATGACGGTCAGGCTCGCGTTCGCCCTTATGACCTTGTGCATCTGAGCTGGTCCAACTTGGCACTGGTACTCCGCATCATCTTCCAGGGTTACGTTGGCTATCCGGAGGTTGTAGACGCCATGGCGTCGGTCACCAAACATGGTGTATCGAGGGTAACCGGGGATGATCGACGAGAAACCTGGAAAAAGATGAATTTTTTAAAAGATTGTCGGTTGTTTATTACTCGGGAATAATCGACCAGAAAATCTAAAAGGGGTGAAATAAAAAAAAGTTGGTGAAATGTTATACTTCAAAATTAGTGATTTAGGTTTTATTGGTTCGGCATTAAATTTTCCAGTTTGTAACTTTTATAAGACTTTAGAGTCTTATTTCTCGATTTTTAAAAATCTAAAATATTTTTTAAATTATTACCTCTAACATTTCTCCCTATTCAGAACAAACGAATTTTATTCCGATTCGAAAATCAAATAAACCGTCCACATTTATTGAAGGAAATAAAATTGAAAACCAAAAACGCCGATGCCGAAATATTTTATGGGGATCCGTATATAAATCAACATTTAACCGCGAAATTCTATTTAAAATGGCGCAACTAACTTACGTCACACGCAACGCCGACCCGCGCAGGGCTGCCACAAGCCTACATAAAACTACTTTTACTACGATTTTTTCGTAAAAAATGGTTTGAAAAATAAAAACTAGACAACCGCAGCTTTTTTGGCACGAAATCCATCGATCAAGCGGTAACCGTATATTTTTCAGCTGCTCAAACTAAACAACTATTTAAAATTGCAATCACACGTAACGTAGACCTGCGCAGTAAACAAACGTTTTCAAGGCCTCCCGACTCGTGTCGAAGCATTCTCCGCTCTGCCAACCCTACTCTTAAACCGCTGACCACCCAAAACTGGGTTTAACCGACATTTTAACCGTACGAATTAACTTTTTCGGTTAACTGCCGCTTTACTACGGTTCAGATTTTACTGAAGTTATTTGGGGCGTTTAAAACTTTATTATTACGTATATAATTATTTTATATTCCATCGACAACTCGACACCGCAATACATACTTGGGCAATATAAAAGAATCAAGTTAACTGATGAAGCAGGCATTGTGTTCATAACAATTAAAAAAGGAAAGGTTTACGAGATCTTTTTTTTTTGCAAAAGCTACTGAAAGGATTTTACTTTGTTTCAAAGAGAAATGCCCACAACATGTGCGAGTGCCTTTGGAAGATGTGTATTAACATTCCATGATAGAATATCGTATCAGTGTCGTGTTTCGGCTTTACAGAAAGGTCCAATAATGAACTTGGACCACTATTAGGTTCGAAGGTCTAATGGTAAAGCTGGAAGACAGGCACTGGTATTTCATGGTGGAATATTGTATTATAATCGTGTTTGGGCTTATTAGAATAGTCTAATAATGACCTTGGTCCACGATTAAGTTTGAAGGTCTAATAGTGAAGCTGGAAAACAGGCACTGGTATTTCATGGTGGAATATTGTATTATAATCGTGTTTGGGCTTATTAGAATGGTCTAATAATGACCTTGGTCCACGATTAAGTTTGAAGGTCTAATAGTGAAGCTGGAAGACAGGCACTGGTATTTCATGATGGAATATTGTATTATAATCGTGTTAGGGCTTATTAGAATGGACTAATAATGACCTTGGACCACGATAAGTTTAAAGGTCTAATAGTGAAGCTGGAAGACAGGCACTGTCATTCCATGATGGAATATCGTATCATAGACGTCTTATAATGGGCTTGTCCACGACTAAATTTGAAGGTCCGATGATGAAGCTAGAAGACAGGCGCTGGTATTCCTTGAAAGAATATCATTTTACTGTCGTGTTTGAGTTTGTTAGAAAGGTACTGTAATGGGCTTGGACCACAATTAAGTTTGATGGTCTGATGATGAAGCTGGAAGACAGGAACTTGGTATTCCATAATGGAATTATGTATCATAGTCGTGTTTGGGCTTATTAGAATAATCTAATAATGAACTTGGACCACGGTTATGTTTCAAGGCCTGATGTCAATTACGACGAGATTTTCTAGTGTTTTTAAACTATTAATTTATCCTTCTTATGCAAACAGGAACAAACCAGCCATTTTCATATATTTAGTTTTCCTAAACTTTAAAACTTGGGAGTAATTTTTTTTTATTTTCAATAGTTTTTTTCGTGAATATTATAATATTAAACAAAAACTCTATAATTCTTTTTTTGTAAATGAAAAAATGTTTTGTTTAGAGAATGAATTGACAGAATGGTGTGATTTTTACACAGTTAATATAGGGTTCATTTGTAAAAGAATCACTAACTCGATTCCGGTCCAAATATGGATTGGTTTCATTTTGCATAACAAGGACCAATTATTCTTTAATTTATATACACAATATATTATAAACTAGATCATACATTTCTAGACTTGCTAACTCCGCTAACAAGCACAAACCATTTCAGTGTACAGACTCAAACATTTCAAATCCTCCAATCTAGGACATAATCCAGACATTCCGTATGGCCTAATTCCTAGCGAGTGCTGTGTCCAGAACGATGCAACTTATCAAGTATTAACTAGTTTCCTACATCAGAGGATCCCGACATTATTTGGTTAGAAGCTTGCAGTGAAACATCAAATCGAATGACACGTCAATTAAAAACGGACTACCTATTTTTTTATGATATTAAGGAGGCAAGCGAGCAAACGGGTTACCTGATGGAAAGCAACTGCCATCGCCCCTGGACACTCGCGACATCCAAAGAGTCGCAAGTGCGTTGCCGGCCCTAATGAGGGAATTGGGAGTGGGAATATGGATAGGGGGATTAGGGAAGTTGGGCCACCGGTAAACTTACTCACTGAACGAAACACAGCACAACGCCGTTTCACGAAAGTTTTCTGTAAGGCCGTGGTATCACTCCGGTCAAGCTGACCCATTCGTGCTAAAGCATGGCTCTCCCACGGTAATAAGCATCCGTATTACGTCCTTGAGATCGGAAAATGTCTCATTGGTACACGCCTCCACCGGGGTTTGAACCTGCAGTCTGCACCCTCTCCAGTGCGAACCAAAGGTCTTACCCATTAGACCACGAACGCTCTAACTATTATTAGTATAATAAATATTATTAGTCCTTACTAATATTATAAAAAGAAAAGTGTTTTTGTCAGCTTGTCCTACCTTTACGCTCTAACGACGTAACCTATTTGATTTTTGGCATAGAGTTAGCTGAAAGTATGGAGAGTATCATATTATATTTATTATAATATGACACTTTATTTTACGGTCTTGGAAAAACATTACGTTTTTGAAAAAAAAAATTATATCTTTACCATTTTTTTAACTCCACGCGGACAACATTTAGTATAATATAAATCAGAAGTATTTGTTTCAAAGCGATAATCTCAGAAACTACTGACCGAAATTGAAAAAATATTTTTTTCTTTTTTAGTTTGGTTGGGCCGAGGAATAATAAAAAAATGCAAAAACGGGATTAATCTGTAAAGTCTCACTAGGACGTAGTCGTGAGCATCAGCTTGTTAAGAAAAAAAATTTGTCTGAATGTTAATCGGAATATCATGCCGAAACTTAATCGGGGGGAAGCAAGCAAACGGATCGCCTCATGGAATGCTACCATCTTAGAACGTGGACACTCGTAACATCAGAGGAGTTGCGAGTGCGTAGCATTCCGAAATTCTTCAAGTGGGATAGATCTACACGCAAGCGAAGCCGCGGCTTAACGCAAATGATGTGATAAATGCCAAAAATTTAATTCCATTATTCCATAATAGAAATAACAATATGAATTCCATTTTGGAATAATCCTGCTATGCGGAGTATTCCATTTCATGCAGCCGTATTCCGAAACGAATGTTACGAATATTCGCATCCGCATTCGCAAATAAATGCGAAAGTGTGTCTGTCTGTTTGTCTGTAACCATCTCACACCCAATCTGCTGAATCCATTTTGCTAAAATTTGTTATGGAGATATTTTCAATCCCGGGGATGGACATAGGATACTTTTTATCCCTGAATAATGTACGGTTCCGACGAGATAAACAAATTTTGAAGCAACAGAGTCGCGGGCATCATATTGTGTGAAACACTTCAATTAATTCCGACTTCTGGATCCGCATTCACATCCGCTTCAATCAATGCAGAGTTTCCTCGGAAGCGGATTCGCATCAAAATTCAAATTAAAATTCTGTTCTTGAAAATAAGTAAGCAAATGTTTGTATTAATTTGTATTAAAAATATGACGATATAATTATTTTTAAATAATTTGTTAATTACTGAATGCTAATCCCAATATCCGCAACTCTCATCCCATCTTAATCCTAATCGAATCCGCATCCGAATCTCCATCCGCAATGCCTTCGCAATCGTAACAATCCCGCTCCGAAACAGTTTTGAGACACGAACGTGAAATGACGTCGGAATACGACGGCAACATTCTGTCGAGACCGGTTTGAGAGTAGAGATTCTGTTAGGATTCCAATTTCAAATAATGTACACTCGTTTGTAACAAATATCCCCTCATTATTACATCCAGTGGCTGTACCATGAGTTTGAAGCAGTTGTTTTTGTCGATACTCGATAGCGACAACGTAAGCTTTTTGTATGGCAAAATTTCACAGCGCCTCTGGTGTTCTTACTTTCGTAGACCAAATATAGCCTTTGTAAGTGTCCATCTTTTCAACTTAGTCGCTAAAAAGCAATTGTGTGCTTCGTTGAGAACAAACAAACTTTTCCATTTAGTATATAGTATTATTTAATAACAAAACTTTGTCGACGCTTTTTAAATACCAATTTAAAACAATCGTTTTCAAGGTCAGACCTCGTACTTAGAAACAACCTAATACCTAAGAGTGCGTCCACTAATTACGGAAATTATTATCGTTTTTTTTTTTTTAATTAAGGGGACAAACGAACAGACAGGTCACATGATGGAAAGTAACTTACTCATGGGTACTTGCAACACAAGAAGAGTTGCAAGTGTTTTGCCGGCCTTTGTATGGTGGGTTAGGGATACGGTGTATGCACATGGTAGTTGCGTCTCCGGTAAATTACGATAAAACCGTAACACACCGCCTTTTCATGCCATTTTTCTATGCGACCATGGTATTTTTCCGGTCGAGCCATCCTATTTGTGCCAAAGCATAGTTCTCCCACGGCAATGAAAGTCCGTGTACATACATAGCAAAGAAAATTCTTTCATAAAAGTCCATGCTGAAAATCGAGGCGATTGGTTACTTCCTTACAGCATAAAGAAAGGGCAAACAGACAATAAACAAACGTACTTTCCCATTTCAAATCTACAAAAGAATATAGGGGGATGAGGGGGTGTTATGTAACTTATGAACGCGCCCTAAGACCTAAGATCAAGGTCGACGCCCTGTCTAGGTACTAGGTACAGTGCGAGACGGGCAAAAACCCTTTCAAGTACTCCTAGCCACTTCAGACTAACCGTGTTTTTCATTGTTCATTGAAAATTTCACGTTGTTTGACTTAAACATACAAACATTTTGACGACCTCTGTGGCGCAGCGGTTTAAGCCGGGGGTCGCGGGTTCGACCCCGTACCGTTTCTGTAACAAATCTATACTCACCAAGCGCGAACCCATCCTTCGCCCACTGCACCTGGCCGGCCAGGTTGGCGACGGCGCACTCGAGCACCGCCTCGGAGCCCTCCTGCACCCTGAGACTACGGGGTGGCACCCTGAAGTACTGCTGCTGGAACGCGGCGCAGGATACGGCTGAAAGAGACGGTGGGAGTTAAAACAGAAGAAGACATACCAATATAGGTTTAGTTCAACTCAGTTGTACGCGTGACCCTGTGTGGGTGCACCGCGACACTGCGACATGGATGAAAGTTGTGTATTCACAAGCGCACGCACACAAAATACCGCGCGCACAACTGAGTTAAACTATCTCTAAGCATGTACAGATATATTATGGTTTATGAGATCCTGTGAAATTAGAAGCGATGAGAAAGCATTTTTGGGAAAGTCGAGTTTTTCATAGAAAGAAAAAAATCGCTACAATATAGTAAACTCTATACAGGGGAATCATAAGCACCCAAAATATTTTAATGTTAAGTAATAACTAAAATTGAGCCAGGCAGCTGGACACACGGACATACAGCGAATTCTAAGCAGTAGTGTCTCGTTTCACCTGGGTAAAAAAAACCTTAAAAACCAAACAGGTTTTACCAACATTTAAAACTTAAAGATGATAAATAAAAGCACAGCTTAAACCACTGGACGGATCGGAATAAAATTAGGCAGTTTGATAAAATCTAACCCCATAAAAAAGGTTTAAGTTCCTAAAGCTTACCCAACTTTTTTGCAATTTTGGTTATACTATACCTAGTATAACCAAAAATGTAAGATATTCACGCTCCATTTAGTCACGAATTCCTCGCCATTTTTGATTGTTGACTATTTGAGTCCCGGTGAATGACATAGGATGATTCTCATCCCGAAAAAATTTTCGTTGCCCGCGAAACAAAACGAATTTTAGCGCAACGGCTTTGTGCGCTTCTATTATTGTCGTATAAGCAAAATTGTAAGATATTCACGCTCCATTTAGTCACAAATTCGTCGCCATTTTTTATTGTTGACTATTTGAGTCCCGGGAAAGGACATAGGATGATTCTCACCCCGAAAAAAATTCATTTCCCGCTTTTATTTTGGCGCAACGGATTTGTGAGTATCTATTATAGTAGTATAAGCAAAATTGTAAGATATTCACGCTCCATTTAGTCAGGAAATCGTCGCCATTTTGACTCCGACATATTTAAATTTAATCTCTCACTCGAGTAAATAAACCGTTATTCGGCGTTCACTGAAGCCATATTGTTTTTAATGCCACTCGACAATAATATTGGGATATCTTTGATTTTGTCATCATGGAGTCCTAGCACACAGTTTCTTTCAAACCATGGATCACATTTTCATACTAATATTTATTTATTTATACTTAATGCATAATACTTCTCTACCAGTCAACCTTTGGGCCAATATTATAAACTATGTGTTGCTTGCGACTACGTCTGCATGAAATTTTGTAAATGATCCCGTTTTTACAACATTTTTGAACACTCGGCTCCTATTGGTCGTAGCGTTGTGTTATATAGCCTTTAGCCTTCCTCAATAAGTGTGAGTAACCAACAAAAAATAATTTGTTAAATTCCGGCCAGAAGTTCCTGAGATTATCGCGTTCAAACAAATAAACAAACTCTTCCGCTTTATATCATAAGTATATATGCAAAATGTATTTATCTGTCTGTCTGTCTATTTTACGTCCAACACTTGGTAAAATAATGCAGTGAATATGCTTGTTCCCCGAATGTGAATACCAATTAGTTTCATCAAAATCTGTCCATTACTTTTGGAATTATTGACGCATGAACATCCAAACAAAACTTTCTAATTTCGTCATAATATTGATAGGAAGGATAAAATTAGGGTTTTGGTGAATCTATATTTATGTATAGAGTCGGATCAAAACGAATCACAACGGTTTATAACAGTGAATATTCGGTATGAGGCTAATAAGCATAATTGACGCGAAACATCTAAACAAATAAACATTATAGTTCATAATATTAATAGAAAGGATGATATTAGGATTTTGGCCAATTTGTATTAAAGTACAGAGTTGGATCAAAACAGATCACAACGGTTTATAACAGTGAATACGAGCTCTCTCGTATTCTGTATGAGGTTAATACGCATAATTGACGCGTAAAATCCAAACAAATTAAGTTTATAATTCATTATATTAATAGAAAGGATTATTTTGGGATTTGCCAATCTATACTAAAGTAGAGAGTCGGATCAAAACGGATCATAACGGTTTATAACAGTGAATATTCTGTATGGGGCTAATACGTGGAGGGTCCTCATAAGGCGACGCTCTCCAGAGGTGAACGCTCCTGGTTTGTGGTGCAAGTTATGAGCTTATAGAGAAATAGAATTTTTTTTTCACAAAATTTCATAAACTTAGATTGAAATTTTGGAAATTAATCGAAGTTTTCAAACATTTTATAATTGAGGATTTAGTGGCAGTGACCGGTTAAAACGAAAAATAAAAAAAAATGTTACAAAAGCAGTGTGTTGTGCTTTTCATAAAATAAATCAATGAGTTTTGTTTAGCACTAAAAAATATAATGTTTCTCAACCATACTTTTATTTTTGCAAATCAAATGTTATACGAAGAAAGAGAAAGTTGTTGTGCATGTTGCGTCTAACTTCTAAACGAATGAAGCGATTTCCATTTTATTTTTTTTTGTTTTGAACGTGACTCACGTGCAAGTGTTTTTAGATACGTTGGATGTAAATCGCTCGAGATGATTTAAAATTATGATAGAGTAGAGAAGTACAACCGAATGTTTGCAAATATGTTTTGTAACGTAAAGTGTCGGGGGTTTTCAAAAGTTTTCTATAATAGCTTTTTTTTAACAAAACGCTACCTCCTTCTATTGTACCACACCCGATCCACAGTTGACGCTTAAACTTAGCTGAAGCGGCGGACAAATTGAGTCGCGTGTTTGTCGTTACAATTGTCACATTAGTGTTGTCTAACATCGACAAACAAGTTGAATAATGTAGAAAAAGTAAAAGTTTCACCTGGAGCGAGTTATACAGAGAATATCAAAAAGTCAAATGCTGAGAAATATATTTTTTTAATCCTGGTATTAATATTAATAATAATAACTATGGACGCTTTACACCACGTCAGCCTGGTTCCGTGGTAAGTACCTGACAGACTTGTGTTACGGGTACCAGACAACGGAAATATATTTAATACTTTTATACTATACACATATTAAAGATTTTTATTATATAATACACATATTTAATATACATCCAAGACCCAGAAGGAACATTGAAAAAATTTTTGCTCCGTCGGCAGGACTCGAACCCGCGACCCCCGGCTTGAGCGACCAGACCTCTTTCCATCTGAGCCACAGAGGTTTTTTTTATATGAAAATATGTGCGCAAACGAGCAAACGGGTTACCTGATGGAAAGCAACTACTGCCGCCCATAGACACCCGCAACATCATTGCGTTGCCGGCCTTTTAAGAGGGAATACGCTCTCTTCTTGAAGGTGGTATGTATATTCTTGTGTAAAAAAAACTCCTAAACGAGCTATTTTCCTCAAATTTTTGGGTGTGTTTTTTGGGATTTGAGAACAGTTTAGATACGCATTAAACAAGAATATAAAGTATGCTATAATTTATGTCTATTATACACAATCCGAATACAAAATGTTATCGAAATCCGTTCATTAGTTTTGTCTCGACCGACTCGAAGATCCAAGCGGACTTTCTTATTTATAATATTAATATGTTTGTTTAAACAGTATATTATATATTTATTAAGTATTAACAACTAAAGTCTAGGGTCTAAGTCTAAGTCTAAAGTCCCTGTTAGCTATACTAGTGATGTGCATCAGTTGAGATCGAGTATCGGTTCGGATAGTGCTGTACCACGTCGATAAAAAAACGAATCGCAAACGAATGTGCGGCAATCCGCAACCGCAGAGGAGTTGCATGTGTCCCGAAGTAAAGTGGCCGTTTTAAAGGTAAACCACGTCACCGAAACTGCACTAAATCGCACTTCTATTGAAGTGACGTTTGTGAGCAATTACGTTATCATCAACGTTAATTACATTGAAAATGCTGTGCTAACAAATTGAAAATACACTTGCGAAAACTCTGTTATTCTCCCCCACTTTCACCCCCATAACCTTTTAGCGGCTCTGCGGATTTTGAGCAGACACGACTAAAATGGGTGAACCGGAGTGACACCACGGCCTCACAGAAAACTGGCGTGTAACGGCATTGTGCTGTGTTTCGTTCAGTGAGTGAATTTACCGGTGGCCCAACTACCCTAATTCTCTATCCCTATTCCCTCATAAAGGCCGGCAACGCACTTGCGACTTATCGGACGTTACGAGTGTTTATATGGCGACGGCAGTTGCTTTTCATCAGGTAATCCATCTGCTCGCTTGCCCCCTAAATATTATAAATAATAATAATAATAAAATCACTCTCACATATTTCACATTTAATAAATAAAAAAAACGAAATTTAAATCGCTTCATTCATTCGGGAGTTATGATAAGGCATACACACATCCAACTTATAACAAACGTTTTTGCGCTGGATTTGAAACCCGTTAAGCGCGTTTTAATCAACATAACCTAGCGCATAGTACCTAGAATCCATAACCTAGGAATACACTTAAGCACTAAGTATATTATACTGTTACGGAGATAACGGACATACATACACGATTATGTCATTGTGTGTTTTTGTTGTAACGTTATATGGCACATAGATGAGTAATGCAGATTTCTAAACATAATCTAATATTTTAGTCGGGGAGCGCAAGAGGGGATTTTTGGGACTTTTTTATTTGTCTCATGCAAATTTGATATAGGCGGGCTTAATGCCTTGTGGCATTCTTTACCAGCCAACCTTAAGGTGATACTAAGAGCATAGGCGCATTTTTCAAAAAAAAAAATTAAGTTTATGAACACAATTAATATAAGTAGTAAAACTTTTATATATGTTTTTAAATAAACCTACATAAACAATAAATATAATACATACCAAAATAAAATAGTATAATTCGTATAATATATTAAAAATATAATAAATAATAGGTATAATAAAACTATAAATATACCAATATATAAATCCATAGCCATTGTAATATAAATTTATATATACTATCAAAAAAGAATTTACTCGAGCGCGTCAGATTAGGCTTTTGTAGGCTTTTTACATGGCTCTGGTTATCATGGCATAAGAATCAGATTTCTAAGTTAGTTCGTTAATGAAAAGGATATTTTTAAGTACCGAATTGTCGTCGAAACCGTCAGATTAAGATAGGGGATGTTAAAAATACGCCAAAGAACACTTCCATATAAAGCACTAATGAAATAATTTAAAACAACATAGCCTCATATTTTCGTAACCAAGCTTCCTAGATATTTTATGTCACACTTAACTAAATGTTTCTTCTCCATTTACCTAATCTACAAAACGTACTACGTCTCCACGACTCTCGAGTTACTACAAAAATAGCACACTCACCTCCCCTACTATTATATGGTGTAATATAATTCTAGCATTAGCCTGCGGCTTCTCTTGCATAGCAATGATAATGGTGTTTTATATTATGGGGGTTGGCACCGAAAGTATCCTATATTTTAAGTTACTACTCCTGTCTGCTGACCAAATTTCATTAAAATCAGCTCAGTAGTTTTGGCGTGATGGACGCAAAAACATCGAAACTTTCTTTTACATTTATTAATTACGAGCTGTGCTCCCCGGTGCTACCCGCGTAAAAGGCAGTCTGTGTCAATCCAGAATACCAACTAACTCCATGGCAAATTTTATCAAAATCGGTTCGGCCGTTAAAGCGTAAAACGATAACAAACATTCGAGTTTATAATAGGTATAAGTAGGAAGTAGTATCATATTAAAATCCGCACAAACATTATAAGTACCTAACCCTAGTTACTCCCCATCCTTAAATCTAAGTCGGTGCCAATAATCAAGTCGATTGGTTGTTTCTTAAGGGCGTGAAGGACAAACAATACATACTTTCCTAATCACAATATTACTAGATGATATTCGCACATCCTTTGCGCCAAAATTCGTTAATCGCGCGGGAACCGTACATTTTACGAGAGTGAAAAGTATCCTATGTATTTCCCCGGGACTCAAAGCATATCCATGCCAAATTTCAGCAAACACGGTTCAGCTATTTCGACGTGAAGAATTACGAGAGAAACACACTTTCACAATTTATAATATTAGTATGGAAGTTCTATAAATAGGGTTCCGTATTACCCTTTAGGTACGGAACCCTAAACACGAAACGACGAACAACCACGCGAACGAGTAATCTAATACAGGAAAAGATAAAAAGATCAATTTTTGTTCGTTCCGATGACTCATCCGAAACCGCTGACAAAGGCGCAAAAACAATGAGATGCCTCGGCACAGATGGGTCCGTTTTTTGTGAAATTAGGAAGCGAACGGGCAGGCGGCTCACCTGATGGAAAGCAGCTAACGTCACCCATGTAACATCAGAAGAGTTGTACAGCAAATGTTTTGCCGGACTTTTATATTATGGCAACAGGCTTAGCAAATAGGAATAAAAAAGAAAAAATGGAAAGGGAATCGGGAAATGGAATAGGGAAAGGGAATATGGAAAGGGATCCAATCCCCAATCCAATAGGTAGGGAGTTAAGCGTCCGGAAAATTTACACGACAAATCACATTTTCAGTTTTATTCCGGTTTCCTATGAGGCCGTGGTATTCTCCCGTTAGATCGTCTCATATTGCCGATACTGGGACATCACTAGTAAAATGTTTTTTTTTTATAAGAATTAGTGACCAAGCGTATAACACGTCTGAAATCGCTTGCAAAGGCACAAAGACAACGCTTTATTTTTATGAAATTAGCTAGCAAACGAGCAGACGGCTCATCTAATTGTAAGCGACTGCCGGCGCTTTATTCGCTCTGTGCGTTTAATCGCTCACGTGGATATCGGTAAAAATTGTTAAAAATTGAATTAAAAAAAAACGGGATGTTCTTTCAAATCCAAAAAATAGTTGTATGTATGTTACTTTCCATACTTAGAAGTATATAATATAATAATAATAATAATATCTATGGACGCTTCACACCACGTCGGTCTGGCCCCGTGCTAAGTACCCGAGGTACTTGTGTTACAAGTACCAGACAACGGAAATATATTTTATACTATACACATATTTAAGATTTTTATTATATGATACACTTATTTAATACACATCCAAGACCCAGGAACATTGAAAAACTTGATCCGTCGTCGATATACCTATCAAGACGATTGGTTGCTTCGTTAGGGCGCGAAGGAAGTACAGAAAATTTATATACAGACTTTCCCATTCATAATAATATAAAGTAACTAAGGATGACACAATTGTAAGTGATTTATAGGGCATTTTTGGCAAGCGATGTAAATCGATTTAAGAATTTTATGGCACTGGATAATGTGGCGATATGAAATGATCGTTTAATGCTGCAATATCCAGGTTTATGAACGAAGAAGATGATGCCCGCAACTCTGTTGTCACAAAATTCATACGAAATTTTCCCTCCTGAGGGTCCAACAAGACTGAAATACTTAAGAGCAGAGCCGTCGGCGAAAGCTAGGCTAATTTTAAAATTATTAGGTGGCGGAAATGTTAATTAGCATTTTTTAAACACCCAAAACGAAAATATTAGTCATAGGTCAATGACAGGGAAGTGCCAAAAAAAAAATATTAATCTCTGATGTTGATTCATTATTTAAAATTTTAATTAGTCTTAAAACTTCCAATAAAGTAGTAAAGTATATATATTTGCAAACCTTCAAAAATTATTTCCCACTTTCACCCCCTAAAACATAAAAATGACTCAACCAATTTTCACCAAACATATCTTAGAACACTCGCACATAAGACACATATAATACACAAAAGACGAAATTGAATTCACTCCAATTTTTCCGGAGTTATGATACAACATACATACACACGTCAAACTTTCACCCCACTTTCTGCACCACCTAGAAAATTTATAACACTATATTAAAATCTTTTTATTTGTTCAAGAGCTTTGAGACCACAAACAGACACAAATAATAGTCAAAAGAAACTCTCAACACAAACAGCAAAGGAAATCAATGAGAAAAACCGATAGCAATATCGATAAAATCGTAATATCGAATCCCAAAACCGATAATCCCGACCGAATAATAACAACACTACGGAATAAAATTACGATATAACCAATATCGCTAATCTCGTATCTCCTTTGACTAGCTTTTGCTGGCGTCTTCGTTTTTATTTAGAATATTATTGAAGATTTTTTAGCCATGACCCAAAGTAGCCTATACTCAACATCATTTCAACAAAGTCCATGCCAAAAATAAAGTCGATTAGAGGCTTTGTAGGGGTGCGACGTGAGGACAAACAATCAAACACTTAAAATATTAGTATGGCTGTCGATAACAGCGCTACAGAATATAACAAAAAATTTAAACCGACTTCCAAAGGAAAAAACTAAAATAGTACAAAACAAACTAAAAAGTATTAAATAAA
>JAOTAV010050694.1:0-16273 GCA_026546445.1 Cyclargus thomasi
TTAAAATTTATTCATAATCATCATCACTGCAATTACACCAGGCACCATTAATTATGATTCTATTATATCTCAGAACATCTCAAAATTTATAGGGATATATGATTTTGGTTAGGACGATTTTGGTGTTTGGTGTTTGATAGAGGTGTTTCACTCAGACGCAACGCAATGGATAAGTATGACACAGTTCTATCAGCTAATCACTCTTAAAACAGGATTTTAATTGAAAGCCGATGCTTATCCCTAATGTTATCAATTTTCGGATCAGCGTCTCCAGTTAAAGGCTTACCGGTATTTAAATCATCGAGTTTTGCACGTCGGCAAAGCGGCTTTCATTAATTAGTCCGAACACAAGTTTTGCTATAAATTCCAGCGAGTCGGAAAACTTGCCTCCCTCCCTCCCTCCCCCCTCTCACAGCTCATCGCGGCGTTGTAAATTTAAGCCGATAAAATAAAATATAGCGGCGACATCCGCCTAATTACCCGGAATCGCCTTACTTTGGCCCCAAATTCGCCGTATTAATTTTAAACGGATAGCCGCAAAACAATGCGAGAGTCGGCTAAAGTCAAAATCCAATTAAAAGTACTCCAGAGGACGTTTCTAATTTTATTAGCGGTTAGGGCTGACGTGTTTACGAAGTTCGACTGTACGGAGAACTGATATAGACCGAGTACTCGGCGTCAGTCGAGACAAAAGCTCCAGTTAGAGTTTCAGATCTAAAATAGGCGACAATTAGATGAACTGATTAGATGTACAACGCATGTAGACGAATCTGCTGGGGCTTTGTTTATGATATGAATAGGAGTTCCCGCAATTATCCGCAACGTATTTTCCGTGGGAGAGCCATGCTTCGGCGCGAATGGGCCGACTCGACCAGAGAGATACTACGGCCTTACATAAAACCTCCCCTGTCTTTCGTACCACTCACTGGACAAAGTTTACCGGTGGCCTAACTTCCCTAATTCTCTTTCCCTATCCCCGTAGCCTATTCCCTCAAAAAGCCCGGCAGCACACTTTCGACTCTTCGGATGTTATGAGTGTCCATGGGCAACAACAGTTGCTTTCCATTGGGTAGCCCGTCTGCTCGCTTGCCCCTAAATATACCTAATTAAATAAACACGTTATTTTACCTGTAACGTATGTATGACATAAAAACCAAAAATGTACGCCATATTTTAGAGCCATTTTACTTAATCGAAGGCTTCCTAGAATTATAATTTACTGCTGTTAAAGCTTTATAAGCACCAAGCAACAATGCCGAAAACGTAGCAACATGACAACGCATATTTATAGCTTTACAGTTTAATTATATTTCAGAAAATTGAGATAATCAATGTTGAACATGACTTTTGAAGTTGCTTTAAGTTTCAAAAATTATGTACCTTATATATAATATTAAAAATTATTTATCTAATATACGTAGGAATTTATTTATTTCCTTTATTTTCGGCAGTACATTTATTTTCTTTGAATCCGGAAATATTTTTATTTAATTGTATTGAGTACCGGAAGATAACTTAAATTAATTCTTATAAGTACCGAAAGGAAGTTATTTTAAAGCGAACACAATGACTTCACATCACGTGGTGGTGGCGACACAAGGACAGAGTCGGAGAGGGTATTTTCCGATCTCAAGTACATAATACAGATGCACATTGCCGTGGGAGCATACCACCAGGACCGGAATGATACCAGGACCTCACAGATAACTGACGTGAAACGGCGTTGTGCTGTGTTGCGTTCAGTGAGTGAGTTTACTGGTGGCCCAACTTCCCTAATCCCTCTAACCCTATTACCTGATATAAAGGTTGGCAACTGTTCGGATGTTACGAGTGTCCATAGGTGACGGCAGTTGCTTTCCGTCGGCTTGCTTGCGAAAAAAGGGGGATGGTGAGACGATTCTATGACTTTGGGCAGAACTTGAGTAGCCGTGGAGAAGTGCACGCGCTTCTATGCTCGGAAACTGTCGGTTCGCTTAGTGTAAATTTAATAATTAAAAAAAATTGTGTTTAAAATAATAAATCATTGTTAATTCAAGGTCGAGTGTTAATTATTATAATGGATGTGAGCAATCCAAAACTTATCAGTGTTTTGGCACTGATAAATTAAACGCCAACCAACTAACACTCGCACTAAAATATATTTTTGTTCAAAAATTCAACTCTTTAGCTACTAATATTCTTGAGATACAGCCTGGAGACTGACGGACAGACGGACAGACAGACAGACAAACAGACGGACAGACAGACATCGAAGTCTTAGTAATAGGGGTAATTTACCCTTTGGGTACGGAACCCTAATAAAAATACGGTCAATAACCTCATTTAGGATACAACTACACACAACACAGGGAACTACGAAAGTGACAGGTGACTATCATCACTTAGTTTTGTCACAGCCTTTATATCGAGGTAACAGGATACGAAGGTTTTACCGGATCCCGTTCAACAATAGAACCTCGAGTAAAGTCCACAACTGTCAAAGCACTATTCAGTGGTTCTGTATACGATTAGACGGGGGACGTTTTGGTGCGTCACAACAAATAGTGCCGGATGAATTTACAAAAATGTTTTGTTCAGAGCAAGTGTCGCGTTGTGAAACTTATCTGAGTTCGGACGATAGCTGGTTATCAAAAAAAATCTAAATAATTTTTATTTAAAATCGATACTATAAAATATATACTCCTTAAAATGCTCGGCGATTCATCATATTATGTTGAAACATTTATTCAAGGTACAGAAATGAAGTTTTTCCGTATTTTTAACGGTACCATCAAAATGAAACAGTTGTACAGTTATTTAAACAGCTATATCATTCCGGTTCGATCAGAAAAATTATCGGCTTCACGAAAAACCAGAGTCTAAAGACGCTTGCGTTGTGTTTCTCCGAGTAAGAGAGGCCGTAGCCCCAACTACCCCCTATTTCCTCTATTATCTTATTTCCTCATTGAAGGCAACGCATACTATATTTTATCGTCCAATCGGCTTCGGCTTCTATATACAGGGTGTAACAAAAGTGATAAAACTTTAAAGCGAAAGAAAAAAGTGATTTGTATCGGAAAACACGTCGCTCGGGCGCTTTATCGCTTTCTGCGCTTCTACTTTCACATTGAGCTCTATATCAGGGACACATGCGATCCTTAAAGTTTTATCACTTTTGTTACAGCCTGTATAAACTCTACAGTATTGTTATGCGAATCGTAACACCGTACATCACGTCGTTGTTTATGCAGTTTTCGGTGTACAGTACGCTAACAAAGGCGCACTAATCTATGCTGTTCTACGCGATCTGACCGCGCGCGATAATTTCATATTATTAATTTACCCCCCTCCAGGCGACGTGTTTGCACCCGATAGTAACCGAGTAAATTGGATTTTGTTCGAATAATGCATTTCGACTACAGTAATTAATTATGTTTGAGTTTATTTCGCGATGTTTTAATTTTAAAATACTGATTTAAAGCGCCATTGATGATGCTTTATGATAATTTGAAAATATCGATTTTAACCCCAAAAGTATTCATTGAAAATAATAATCGTAACGACCCACGGGAATTGAAAATACTATATTAATGTGTGGTATGTTACGAGTTATCGGTATTATGACAGTGCTACGAGCTTGTTACGCTTATTACAGATTTGTAAATAATAATAAATAGGTAAATAGTTTAGGCTTTTTGGTTATTTAAGTGTATCGGGCTCTTTTTCTACACATCGTTAAGTGTCCATCCATTATGTCTGGTTTAAACGTATTAAGTAGACAAGTAATCAACAAAATTTTAACTTAATTTTAAATGACATAACTTGCCATTTGCTGCTAAATTTTGTGTTTATCTACTTAATATACGTACACCAGACGTTACTTAAAATAAAGATATGTTCTAAACAAGACTAGTAACAGAATCTTACCTCGTGAACGGTGCCGTGACATAATTGGTATAGAAGAATATTGTGAGGACGGACAGCAACATTACACCGGCGACGCACTTCCTCACGTTGATGTGGCCGGCGAGCCAGAAGCAGCAGCGGATCGGCGCCGGCGTCTTGTGCGCGTGCGCGTACTCGCCGCTCTCGAGCAGCGGCGCGCGCGCCTTGCGACCCTCGCCCGACATCCCTAACATCTACCACCACTATATTTACACAACACTAACACTTAGGCCTCTAGTGCACTGTACAATCTCTATCTTGGGACCGTTATAGCCGCGCTAGTCCTCGGTGGAAACTTTTGTCGCCACTTGCCGTGCTTCCACATCTCATAGGAGCTGGTGGGCGCGCGCGCCGGGCTGCGGGCGAGGGCGCCGCTGACGGCCATCTCGTGCTGACGAGCGGGTCCGCTGCCTCGTTACAATGGCCGCCGACGCATCCTGGCGGGGTATGCTCATCACGGCGACGGCGAGCGCACTAGGGGACAGAGCTACGGCATCCGGGTGCGGTGCCAGGGAGACCCGTCCGCAACCGACATCGGATTTATCTGAAACAAGACAATCATTGCCATTGATAAATATAAATATTTAAACACATACACACATACGAATGTACATGGATGTAGTTTCGGCGTGGTTGACGGACAAATAACAAATTGTTAATTGAAGACATACCTAAGTGGAAGAGGCGGGTAGCTAACATTAATAATCTCCAAGATTTTTGCGTAAATGAACACTTTAGGACCTGAAAAATGATTATATGAAAAAAGTAGTATTTACTTGAAAGTTATAAAGTGTTAGTTATCTGCTTCTTTCACTTATGTCTTCAATTGGTCATTTGTCCGTAAAAACAAAAAATCCATATTAAAAATATTAACAGGATATGATAGAAATGTATTTTGAAAGATACAATAATGCCTACCACTGGTTTGTGAACTAGCTTGTTGCAATAAAACATATCACCATAAAGGCCCTGAAGTATGTTTGTGACATAGATATAGACTTATGTCACAAACAATATTGGTGACATAAAGGTGTGTATCGGTATCAGATAGCTATATTATGACATCAATAAAACACCTTATTAACAGCGAGCCGTAACTCCTGCAGTGGGATACAATATTTCGAGTAAATGTAGACACAGCATTATGTCTCCGTGTTAATTCGCCTCTCGAATTTCGAATACTCGTTTACATTAATATCATTGGAATATTAAATTAACGAAAAGTTCCAGTTACTCTAGTTATTTACAACATTTACATGAATTTAATAAAAAAAAGTGGTTTTCAATAATTATTTAGGTACCTTATATTCATTAGTTTTTGCTTATGGCTTCGCTTGCGTGGGATTCGAAAATGAACTAACTTAGCAATCTCATTTTTATACCATGATAAGCAGAGACCTGTAGAACGCTAACTTAATTTGACGCGCTCGAATAAATCTGAAATTCCCCTCTTGGGCTCCCCTGTTATACTCTCTGTTTTATAACTAAAATAAATAGAGATGTGTGAATATTCGAATAGTTTGAATTATTCATGACGAATCGGATCGAATAATTAGTTTCGAATTTTGAGTCGATGATACGATTCGTAATACAAAATTCGAATAATACAAAATTTTTAAATTTTTTATACATATTGTTATCAAATGCCAAAACACTAGGTGAAAACAGATAAAAAAGTTAAATTTAAAAAAAAAAATTCAAAAAGTCGATTTACCTACTAAATTACTACGGCCCAGCTTTAAATAATGAAACTTAAAAAACACAACGAAAAATAATTAATCGGTTTTGCAATTTAAAATCATTATTCGACTTATTCGAATACTCGATTCGAATTTCGAATGGAATATTATTATTCGATTCGATTAGCACAACCCTACAAATAAACCTAATGGAGGTTTCATTCTTGCTCTACTTCGAACTGTTATAGTACATTAGCCGACCCCGGAAGACCCAGTAAATCCCATTACACAATTATTTAAAGCTACATTAAAACACTTTCCTTTAACTTTAAACAAATTCATTGATCTGCGAAATTGGACGGACAGACCCGAAACTCTGACCTTTCATTAAAACTTAAAAAAGGAATTCCTCTATTGTGCGAAAGTTGGTAAATAGGTTCGCCATTAACTAAATGAGTTAAATTCAGTTAACGGAAAATAACATTTTTCCTCCGGCCCCATAGTTTAGCGGAAAGCCTTTGTGTGGAGCGAACTAGTTGGGTGGCTGTTCGTTGTCAGGTGGCGGCATTACCACAATAAGGAGAACGAACCAGTAACCCGACTCGAGTGTTTTCTAAATCGGTAGAGTAATAGTGTAATCCACCCATAATTGAAGACATAAGTGGAAGAAGCGAGTGATTAACATTTAAAAAACTGCCAGATTTTTGTGTTAATGGTCTGTTTAGGACCGGAAAAATGATTTGAAATTAAAATAATGTTAATTTGACGTTTAGCTAGATAGACAAGCTATATAATAATATCACTAAATTACAAGATATATCTAAATTTTGTGGGAAAAATTAGTATTTATTAGAAGGTTGTAAAAAAATTAATATTATAAAGACGAAAGTATTTCTGTCTCATTATGCTGAAATTAGGCATGAAGATATTTTGAGTTCCGGCGCAACAAACGAATTTTAGCGCAACGAAGTTGAGGGCATCATGTCATATATCGGCCGGCAGTCAGCACGCGTCGTGACTCTGCGTTGCTGTGCAGTTGTTGTTGTACGTCCGCGACGATCTGTCAGTTTATTAGAAGTCGGCATGCTGGTCCGTTATGTTTATTGTAATAATACTGTTGTCTTTAAGTAAAGCTTTTAATTGCAATGATGAAGCATTTGTTCTGACATCATATATACTATCTATATTTCAGGGAACGAAAGTTAATTACATTAAGTATTGACTGTAAATGTTTGCTCTTTTTTTTAGGAGCCTATACTGACCCACTGCTAGGCAAAGGCCTCAACCAAGGTCTGTCATGCCGGGCGGCGGGCGTAGTCTGTCATCTGGCGCCCACTCTATGGTGACCTTTGCCCAGCGGTCAAGATGCATGTGGCCGGTATGACCCGCCCAGTCCCACTTTAATTTTGCAGCTTTCATGGCAACGTCTGTTTGGAGCGCAGCGTGCTGTTTTTTATTCGGTCAGCTAATCTCACTCCTAACATGCTCTTATGGCACGAAAAATAATTTCTCGCTCTACGATGAAAAGTATACCCTAAGTCTCCTCTTATTCTGCTCTGTGTAATTTTTTTAGGTCATATCAGACGACGCAGCAACCGTCAGGAGACCGTGTGTTGCCTGTTACTATATACTTGGTACTCTTGGTAACGAACTTACTTGTCAAACAGTCGACAGATCGATCACAACTTATATGAAATTGACACATTTATTCCGATCAAATGACGTAGGTCCCTCAACTGGCTGACTTTCGATTTCTCCCATTATACATCTCATAATATTCTACCAGTTCCGCTATTTATGCACGTTAACATAATTCAGAGTATCAATAAATTGTAGTACCTTTATAAATCAATTATGCATTATATTTCTTTTGTAGAATATTTGCGTTAATATTAAAATATCGGAGTGGAATTCCCGTCCCGGCCGCGGACGGGAATCGCCGTGGGAATCCCTGATTGTACGACCCTCTGAATATTAACTTATCCACTATCAGACGTGAGACCTTATCTCAAAGGCGAATTCCGAGCATTATCTCTGTAATATTAATAACTGAACCGGTTTTATACTTATTACAATTTACATATATATTCAGTAAATAGAACAGCGCTAGCAAATTTCTACGGGACGTAAAACACAACAAGTGATAATACTTTAAGGTGAATAGGATTTATTATAAACTGGCGTGAAACGGCGTTGTGTTTCGTTCAGTGAGTGAGTTTACCGGTGGCCCAACTTCCCTAATCCCCCTATCCCTATTCCCTCACAAAAGGCCGGCAACGCACATGCGACTCTTCGGATGTTACGAGTGTCCATTGTCGACGGCAGTTGCTTTCCAACCGGTAACGGGTTACTTCTCGCTTGCCCCCTAAATATCATAAAAAGGTAATGAAAATAGCATTGATAGAAGCAGATTTTTTTTTGTAATTTTTACTGGAAATACATCTAGCTGTGTAGTAGTAGCTGGTGCACTTGTCTATATAAGTCTATATACAAGAAAGAACAAAGAACAATAATATAGGCCGAGTAACATATTGCAGCATTTAGGTTTGGCAAAACATAATGTTTCTAATTAAAGATCTTCACATTTTTCTCGATTTATAGATTCCACGCGAGTGAAGCCGCGGACCTACTGAAAAGCTAGTCCTCTTATAATGTCACATTGTAATTTTTAATCAAGAATATACTCGTGCGGAGTATACAACGTCACTTACGCTTCCATAAAAATTGCACGGGCACTTATAAAAGCGTTGTTGAAATCTCATCTCTCGCGTAATATCCTTTCTTCGTGTGAAAGCGGGGAGGTGGACAGCGGGCTGGCCGCATTATCCTTATAACTTTTTACTCTGTTTGTTCGCTAGACGCTAGTCGGTGTATGGAGGAATACTGAATAGAGTCATTTAATAACGTCAGACTTCACTCGCGAGGAATTTCAAAATGGCACGAGTGAACGCATATTATCGTAAATTTAAAGTTACGGTTTTAGAATATAGAAATTTCTCGAACGCGACGTTCTTTTTCTGCCTAAGCTTTTGAGCTACGAAATCGCTACTGGTTGGTTGCAAAAATTAAGATGTCATGATTCTCGGTATCGATATATAAAAATTAAGAAGTCATGATGAAGAATAATTGAGGCTTAAGGACAGTGATTGAACACAAATCCAAAAAAAAAGTTCTCTGTTTATCTCTTTGTACGTGCTAATCTCCAGAACTACTGAACGGGTTCGAATAAATCTTTTTTTATTTAATACCTATTAAGGCTAGGCAACACATAGGATACTTTTTATCCCGGAAAAATGTACGGTTCCAGTCATATACAAATTTTCGAGCAACTTTGTTGCAGGCATCGACTAGTTTAAAATATTAGTGTTTACAATGTATAAATGGTTAGGATTAATTCAGCTTCGAAATTCATTTCCGAATTACAACCAGACAAGGGCACTAATAAAAGATTACGATACTAATAACAGCACACGATATTAATACAAACTGTCGACTACTCTCGTACGCGACGCACGTCCACATATATAATTCAATCTCTCACTCGCCGCGTAATTTATGAGAATAATAATCTCTACCAAGTTTTTCCGACTTATTATAACTTATCCTTTCTTCGAGTTATTTTTTATTACAAATTTCAAGATGTCTATAGGCTTATGCCCATATCTTTTTTTTCTCAATTTACAATTTCATACCTTTCTTCGAGTTCGACGTTCGTTAACTGTTAACACGAGGTTACATAAGACAATGGGGAACGAGGGTCGCGTAAAACTGTACACGCCGAGTAAATACTAGTGTAACATGGTCGTCTCTAGACCGACTCCCGTCGAGATGAGAGCTCAGTTAATATTGGAAACGTTTTTGGACATGCCTCGTGTAACTAACATCAAATTTTTAACGCGACCCACGTTATACACAAAACAGCAAACGGTAACTTATTGTTATCCGTCGTATTAGCAAGTTTTCCGAACTTTATTTTCGCTGCGATAACGACGATTTATGAACAGTGTAATATGAACTTTTACGACTGTGAAATTATGGTTATTGCACACTTTTGTTTATTTTTCTTAATGACATGTTTCTCTTGTAAGCATTTATTGGCTCAATATTCATGAAATACATACCGATAGAGGGAAAAAACGATTGGAAAAGTTTTATAACTTAAAAACATAAATTGCATTAAACATAGCCTATTTGCACAGAAATATTTGGCGCTTAATAGATGTTAAATTCTCTAAATGCTATTTAATAACGTTATTTAAATAATAACAACTATTAAACTAATTATTTACATTTCCATCGTAATATTTGAAACGTGTTATTAGCCGAATGGCGTGTCGAGTCATCGTTAGTGACATGGAGTAGAGGTGAGGCCACACTTTTTCGGTGTGCTGCGAACTCGAGACTGAAAACGCATTAGAATAAAGTTGCGTTGTGGCGACGCACGACAACTGACATGACGGTGATGGTAATAAAGTCTATTCTATTCTGAATCGTAAACGCGTAGTAGACCCTCAATTATTTACAAAATCAGAGAGACATAAAACATCCGAAGTCAGATTAAGAACTTAAGCTCTAATAGATAGTGTTCTATAGCTATAGAACGGATCGGAAGATCCGGAGTAGCTACTCCGGATTGATATTTTTACGGACATAGTACAAAAAACTCTTACTTTAATTGATATTGTCGACATTCAAATACCACGTAGGTACGACGATACAATGCATTAAGTGACATACCATAATAGAATGTAATACGTTAGCGCGGCGCCGCTGCGGCAACGAATTACAAGACGCACAACTACAGAGCAATGTGGCTTTGGAGTTAGGCGGAAGCGGGGGCAGTATTAGTGTATGACTATAATATAATCATGTAGTCAATACCACGTTAGAGTCATTGGTCATGCGATAGTAGCACGAATGTTTAATGTGCCTATTAGGCATTTCAGTTCCAATTAGTGTCCGCATACGCTGGTGACTGGTGGTTGTTATTCTTTTGTTTTTGCCTAGTATTTATTATTATTGCTGCAAAGGTGGAAAATATGAGGAAAAAAAATTAACATCTCATTTATTACAGTTTGTATTCTTTGTCTTCATAGTAAACAGACCGAATAAAAAAAACCAATTAACACAGATAGAGAAAATACCACGGGGAATACTGCGCGAAGTCGCAGAAAATATCGAGTGAATGAATTCAGCTTCGCGATGCACGAGATCGGCATAACGAGACGGCATCAGGGAAGACAACTCGCTCTCAAAGGAACATTTATCACACTAACAATTAAATGCAGTCGTTAGTTTGCAAACTTTGATCGCTCGAGCGGGCCGCAGTTGATATTATATTTGTTAATCTGCGAGTTGCTGAACGCGAGTTACTGAATGCGAGTTGCTGAATGTTGGAGACAACAATCAGGCGCTAATTGTGATTCCGCTAATTTGCATCGTCACTCGCTTCTCGCCCCCGACGTTTAGTTTGTTGCACAAAACAAATATTACACAAATTTAATAGATGCAATATTTTGCGCGTTCAAATGCGACTGCAAGCCCCGGTTTTTATAACATACGTAACTGGTTAACGCTTATACACTCTAAAAGGCCATCTATTTCAACTCCTAAATATAGTATACAAGGGTAAAAAAAAATTACCATACTATCATCTACATATTTAGATGAGATAATTCAAAACGATTTGTTACTTCCTTGAGAAGCAAAATATTCTGTATCAATTAAAGGGAAAACATCACAATAACGTTGCAGCGATACATCGGCATTAACTAAGTATTGGCCACGGGCGTACGGAGCGTAGCGTGGAATAGATCGGGGCGGTTTCAAATTACATTCGGGCCGGGAACAATATCTGGTAATGGAAGTTGCATCAAACAGGTATCTCCAATTAACGGAACATCCGCGCCGCTAACTATTCGATTTTCATGTACGATTGCGGCCGGTAATCCAATTTAAATGTTAGGTTACTTATTATACGTGCACCGAAACTGTGTTCGATTAGTCGAACACCGAACAGCCTCCAGCAACACGACGTGCCTCATTTATAATGCAAACAGTGAATTAATGTGAATTAAAACCTTTTAGAACCGGGCCGTGTTTTAAAATTCCCAATGGGAGGAAATTGCATATCTGTATCAATTTTTGTCTACGTGCAGCAGAGGTTCATGCGTCATCAACATGCTCTTAACTACTTACTACTTACTACCAAGAGCTAAATAAATTACTTACTACATGCAAACAAAACGTAACAACAATTCCAGGTGCTCTATTTCTAATTATATTATCTAGTACCTTTGTGTTTCCGAATCATTTGATACATCGAATCGTTTAAAAAAAAAACAGAAAGACGATTAAGATAATTGCAGTCGAGAAATGCGTAAAATGCACTCCAAAGCGCACCGATAAAGAACGTCACAACAAAACAACTTTTCCAGGAGATTCCTTTGTAAATGGAAATTGCTCGGTTAGTTTAAATTACGTTACTTCCGTGGAGATTATGCGATTACGTGAAATTTATGCAAGATATTATCCAAGGACAGTGTTGTTGCATAACGCCTTTAGTGTCCGAGACCCGAGCGCTGCCTCCCCCCTCCCCTGGCAACTCCCCTCTCCGCATGATGTATGAGCTTATACTGTCAAGTTATTGCCAACCAGAACGACTTTACATTTGCATGTCGTTACGGCTTGTTACGTATCGCCCCATCGTATGTGACAGTTGATGTTATACTTGATTGAATACATTAAAGATCTCGATACGATAAGCACTTAAAATGATTCACCATCCTATATACTCGTATTGCTCATTCACAATCGGCGATAAGAGACGACGACGAATTGTTGAAGATGAGGCTTATAAGGAATCTAGGATGGTCCTCGAACGTTAGATGAAAACAAAAATGTTAACAAATTCGACCAAAACGTAAGGTTTTATATTAAGATATACCATGGTTCCGGAGGTGCTGTGAGAACTAATGATTCGTTAAAGAATATAAATATAAGTTAGCAGGTTTCATAGTACATGCAAATCACATTCATCATCACCATCATACTACACATCACCACATTATGACCTTATTTTAACCTTGAGTACTTCCATATTCGAAGACATAAGTGGAGAGACAGTTTGATGTGGGCTTGATGTCAAGCTAGATACACTTGCTAGATAATGAAATATGTAAATTACAAGATTTGTCAAAATTTTATAGGAAAAAATCGGTATAAACTTGAAGGTGCAAAAACGTTAGTTATCCGCTTCTTCCGCTTATGTCTTCATTTATTATTTAATCAAGACATCTAAATCCGATGTTTTTTTAAATTTTATACACCTGTCTTATACAGATGTATAATATCTATAAAATGCAGTGACAACTAACACGTTATATGGACCATATGGGTTGTATAATGAATATCGATTAGGCTCTTAACGGATAAGTTCCTAATCCGTCCGTAAACTCGATACATATACACAACTTTTCTTAAGTGTTATGAGGAACTTAAGTTATGGGACATGAAAATCCAGCTATTTACGCTCATAGCGTGGGAGGATTATCCACTTTTATGTCGTAGTAAATATGAGCGTTTATACACGTTTGTAATTCGATTGTCATTATTAAAAAAGGAAGTTTGTTTGTTTGAATGTCTATCAGACGAGTATGCCGATACTAAACGGATTTTGATGAAATGCTCCCGATAAATCATTTTAAGGCGGGTAAATAATTTTCTTGAGATTGGAATTCTAGCCTTTCTAAAGGTGTTGACGATGGTGAAAATCTTCTGAGCCCAAAAATTGTCTTCCTGATCCTCGCCACAAATATAAGGTTTTATTTCGTTCTCCTTCACTACAAATCAGTGACTGCATCGGTTTCAAGACCAATGTATATACCAATGTACCAATAATGAAATATCGTCATAAAGTGCATTTCCATGAATTTAATCTGTCGCTTAAATTTCTTAAGGATGATGATTGTACGTAATTTTCGCGTAATGTGTAGACATTAAGCTTAAAAAATCACTTCGCAGTTATTAATTCGGCGGGTCGTTAGAATGATTTGTATCATTTGCATTGTGTCAAGTCGTCCGAGTAATTACTATTGATACTCTTTATTTTTATTAATGATATCAAATTGTAAAGCCGGCGGCGGTCTGGTAATAATCCTCCCGACCATTAGGCCCGGCCGAGCTTGCAAATCGTCCGCATATTTTGGGGCCAAGATTAATTGTTCCCGAATATCATCTATCACGCTCGGCTCTCCCGTGACGCGCCGGTTGTGCGTGCGACGTTTTATCCTTACCGCAATAATATGTCTCGGACCGCATTAAAATACCATTACATTTCGCGCGTCCCGTCGCTGGGGATTCAATTAAGCACCGCTCGAATCGTACGTCTCCCGGCCACTGTTAGTTTTGTGGAAAATTACCTGACTACTGAAAACACCACAATTACGGAAAACATTTACGGAATTCGTTATTACCACAAAAGGATATATTTAAAAAGTAATTAAATGAAATATATCGACCATGTTTGCAATAACTTCAAAGACATTTATTTTAAAATTTTCAATCCGCATTTTCACCGCTGAAAAACGCTTTTGTGAGTCCCAACAAAAAGCTCTCTCCAATTATTTTTTACATTAAGCGCCCGTAAGGCTTATTTCACGAGGAGAAATTAGGACGATCTCTAACTCCCCTAAAAGATAAATCCCGAGTTAAAAATATACCCCGGCGAGTTTATTGCATGGCGGACAGCAACAAATGGAGTCAATCTTTTTTGCTGCAAACGCGCCGGTGGAACCGAAACTTGTACATTTCCAACGTGTAAACTTCGATATCAATCAAGCCGACCCTTTCAATAAACGCACCGCAGATTCCCTGAAGCAATTTTTCGAGTAATTTGACTCCTAAAGAATATCTTTTCGTCGGCCGGGTCCAGTCGCAATTTTCATCGGCCCTCAAAAATCGTATAAAGTGACGCTAGGTTTCGTGTTAATTAAAAAGTTGAAAGAACGTTTACATCTCGCGGGACTTAATTGGTTTTCAACTTGAACGATGATAATAAGTACAAATAAAATAAAATGACTTTTTTAAAAAGAAAACAGCCAATTTTTTGTAACATACTACGCCGTGCTACGCGCTATGGATCAGATACTACGTTCGTAGCTAGACGGTTGAAGCTTCACGCACATCGCTACGGCACGCAGTGCGAATAATTTTTATCCGACTGCGTCATGTTTTTCGAGAGTAAGTATGTATGTGTGTATGTACATAAAATTGTTTGGCACGCTCTGCAGCCTAAACGGCTTGAGTAATTTTGACATTTAAGGTATCGTTAGGTTCGTCTTGAAAAGCCAGTGACACTGGGTACATTAAAAAATTTAAAAGCAAAATGGCGAGAAATTTTTTACCCCATTCAGATCGAACAGGGTATCAAAATGAAGGCCTTAAATAATTATACTAGAAATTTAAATAAATTGATGTTTAAATTTAAATGGTACCTGCAGTCGGGTTCAATGTTTTTGAACATTTAGCTTGTTCACAAAAACTTTATGGCGACTGTACACAGCTAATTTACAATTGAAATTTTGCTGCCAACCAATAGCCATCAATATCTAAGTAAAACACGAACCTATTGTAAAGTAAGCTAACAGAAAATTCCAGAACAGGTCGCCTTTCAAAAATTCCTCCGGCCGCTCAAGTGGATGGCATTTCAATTTTCACGTTCCCCACAATCGAAGCTCGACATTTGAATACAGTTCAACCACCAAGCAACCGAAAACTTTTAATTGATAAATATTTCGAAAAATAAGTCGACTACAAGCAATATATTATTAGAAGGGATGATAAATTGCTGAAGTTTAGTTCGGCAGCATAATTTTTTAAAGTAATATATTTTTAAAACTATGTGGAAACCACAGTGGAAATCAGGGATCACGAACTTATAACTTAATTCGTCGTTTACTTCGACTCATGGTAGCAGTCACAATGAGTGATGATGAGAAATAACCAACTAACTAACAAGGTAAGTACGTACAACTCATGCAGAAGCCGCGCTAAAGAGTAGCATTACCAAGTTTATTAAGATCTGTCGACCTTCACATGGATGTTACACACTCATACTGGCATCAGTTCAGTCGCCTCCGTGGTCGAGTGGTACAGAGCTCGGCCCTTAAGGAGGTCGTGGGTTCGATGTTGTTAAGTTGGAAGCATGTTTTTTCCAATTTTGTTTAGGACAATGCAGGCTGATCACCTGATTGTCTGACAAGTAAGATGATCCATGCGTCGGATGAGCATGCATGCATGCGAAGAGAGAGTGCTTCTGTGTACTACGCACACACTTGAGCACTATAAAATCACTTCTGCGTAATAGGTCTGGTTTCTATGACACGGGCACGGTCACCTACATCGGTGTGGGAGTAATTATTATATTATTAGTTCAGTCATTAATCTGATACTAATGTCAGAGTTATTTCAGAAAAGCCGTAATAAAAAACGATCAGTCGGACCATCATTCTGCCGTCATTCTATACCAAACCGATGTTTTAAAATGATGCCAAATTAAGCTAGTTCACAAAGACAACAGCTAAGATATCCATCCCAGTAGAGAAACATTACATGTCAGCGGAAAAGAAACGTTCATACATCATTAGCTCTCGACATCAAAGGGGTAGTTG
>JAOTAV010050705.1:0-16270 GCA_026546445.1 Cyclargus thomasi
TAATGCATAAGCAAAACATACCAATATGTCAACGCATACTTAAGGTAACAACTTTGTTACTCAAAATTAGCGGGTGGGTCGATATTTTTGGCGGCCAGTGTATTAATAAATTGAAGTACTAAAAAATTGACTTGCCTGCCCAACTTCGAAGGCTTAATACAAAAAATATATAGAAGATAGCTGAAATTTGGAATATACTTTTTTTTACCAATATATCGTAATTATATAAAAAATAGCGAATTTTCGACCTTGTCAACATCCCTTTTATAAGAGCTACTACCTAATTGTTCCTGCTAATCCTCGCACGTTGTGCAAGCGTCGTGATTAAAGGCGAATATAGACCAATATCGGCGAACCCAGGCGAGTGGGCCGTCTACACAATCCTGTTCACGTGTCATTATCTGCATTCGTCAATTATGAAGAGTTGCCATAGGCTCTATATTTTCTGTTGTTTATGGGCGTGACATCAGACAGGTATAAGGTTGTCCGTCTGCCTGTTGTATCCTAACGGACAGCTTAAATTGTATTGTATTCGTTGACATTTGACGTGATTCCCAAATTAGTTACACGTATTAAATATTTTTTACATACATATTTATGTATGTAGATTAGTTACAGTATTTAGGATCTAATCCTTATGTGTTCTTACAACCTTTGTAATACATAGATGTGTGATATCTGTAAAGATCAGTTTGCTGAAGACCAGGAGCAGACTGGCAGTTAGGTCTATCAGAGGGATTATTATGACCTATTATTTCCAGCCAAGTTCCAGGAAGTTTACGAACTAGCTGTCAAACCAATTCCATTTAAGTTACGCCATCAAATACTTGACTCTTATTATTTTAGCACACTTACTACATAATGCAATCTTTGTGTTTAGTTTAATAATTATTTATGTTTAATGTTAGTTAAATTCATACTATATTTATTATTCTAATCACTAAAATAACCAATAAAGTAATAAACTATTTAACATTATGACTAAAAAGCAGAATATAACAATAAATGAGATAAATAAAAAAATAATATAATGTTGTCTTGTAAACAATTCATAAAAAGTTACTATTAGTTGGCGTAAAAAGAAACAGTTTTTGACGTAAAAGCAATCAAGCTGATGTCACGTGACGTTGTCTCAACACGAAAACACCAATAAGGTGTCAATGCCGATGAAAGTTAAGTGTCACGTGACTGTTGACTGGCTGGTTATAAGGGATCATAATACCAAAATGTATGAAAGTTTGGGCGTAAACTGCCTGAAAATAAGACGTCGTAATAGCCCCCCAGGGGACCTTAAAAGGTCGTAATAGCAATGTCGCAAAGGAATAGCTCTGCAATTCGTACAAAACAAAATGTACTAAATTTTGTTAAAAAATCTAGTACATTTTGTTGTAGGTTTGGTAAAGTTACCTTAAAATTAATTTAAAATAATTCTGAAATCACCGTTTTGCGGAATTAGTGGTACTATTATAGTTCGACTACTACCCTTGTACAGCGCCCTAGTAACGTGGGAAAGAGACAGGTAGGAATACAGAGTATCGCGGCCGGTAACCATGGTGACCCTCCCCCGCCGCGCCACGTTCATATCCGAGGCGAGGTATAATAGCGCTTGTGCTATAAGCTCACAACGTTCAAGGCCTGGTCAGAAGCCTTTTTACCCTATGACGGGTGTGGCCCAAGATCAGTGGCGGACTCACCTCATAACATTGTGATGGGCGAGGCTGGTTAGTGTGAGGGGCGAGTGCGGGGGCGGCGGTGCGGGGCCCCCTCTCCCGGGGCCCTGCAGCACGCGGATGCCCATGCGGACCACGTTGCGCCGGGACACCTTCTCATCAGCTCGTTCCGCTGGAATAGGAGTTGGTTTCATTATCCTTTTTCTCTTTACCTTCTACGTATGGTGCTATTGAATGAGAATAATTGTTAACTTAAGGTTCACTGAGCCGGGGGGAGTCCGACATACCCTTGCTGCCTTCCCCCGAGTGTGGAAGGGTATGCCTAATGCATTTCCCCTCCATAAAAAAAGGGTGGAAAGCTAGCGTCTTATATGGTAACTATTAACATCAGAACAGTTTCAAACTCTTTTTATGAATGCCGTGTTTGACTTTCGATAATACCTACTAGATTTTATCATTTACCCCATTCGCATTCGAAATCAATGCAATTTCGTATTTTCTATACATTTTCGTGAACTCACTCATTTGAAATTGTTAGCTCTGGACAAAAATGTTCCAGGTAACCGCAAACGATATTTTGTAACTTTTATTAACGTCGAAGTTTAAATTCTTTGAAACTTTCAGTATTATAACTCGCGGGCCCACGAAAAATATCTAAAAATACTTTATTCTTTCTCATGCAAATATTTATTATAAAAGTTTTAAAGATTCGTATGAAATTCAAATAATGTTTTGTTCAAAATATAAAATTAATTATCTTATTGTTTATCAAAAGTAGAAGTATCAAATTTTAATGTTGGTGTTACTAATAATATATTTATTATTAAATTTAAAACGTTAGACATTATAATATGTTATTAAAGATTAAATACTAAGTTCAAAAAAGCCAAATAAAAGTTATTCTGTAATCACTAAAAATTAAAAAAAGTCGTTAAAAAAGTAAGTAATCATATTTTATGTTGTGTAAGTGTTCTTCATATAGGGTACACCGTGAAAGAAATTATTTGGTCTCGGACTCAAAATGCTGTTCGCCTCTTACCAATATAAGCTCGTACGTCGTATGAGGTGCCTATAGGTGCTCCATGGTACTGCTTGGCTGGCACCAGCTGGACGCTGGGCGGCGCTAGCGGAGTCAGCTCCAGGTGGAACGGAAAGGCGTTGGTCCCAAGACGTCTGATGAGGGCATCCTGGAGAAGAGAGGGGACAGTTCAGTCGAAGGAAATATTTAGGCGATCTTTGTACCATATCATACAAACAGAGTTTACAAGTATCTTATTTTTCGAGAAAAAAATATATAAAACATGTTTCACAGGGACCATAAAATGGAAAAGTATGGCCCGTTGATATGGAAAATTCATCAACTTCAAAGCCCTGTTTAATGTTTCATGAAAAAGTTTACATGTAAGGTTTTTAATATTAAGCGATGTCAGTTTCTTTTCCCTTGATAATACGAGAAGATTTTTCGGGTATTATGTACCTTAGGGTCTGTTTCACCGCGTACTGATAAAGTTTCTGATATATATCTATCCACAACTTTTTTTAATCTGTCCGTGGCCTAGTGGGCTCTTATCCACTTTGATTCGTGCTCGAGAGGGTGCAGGTTCGAAACCCGGTGAAGGCTTGTACCAGTGACACACTTTCCGATCTCAAGTACATAATACGGATGCTCATTGATTAGGAGAGCCATGCTTCGGCACGAATGGACCGGCTCAACCGGAGTGATACCACGGCGTCACAGAAAACTGGCGTGAAACGGCGTTGTGCTGTGTCTCGTTCAGTTTACCGGTGGCCCAACTTCCCTAATCCCTGCCATGAAACAGGCCCTTAGTTATACTAGACAGCGGATGTTAGAGGCCTACACTCCAAGCCAGCAGTCAAGTTACGTATTAAATATTTGACCTTAATCCCAGTGAAGTTTACAGCTTTTCGTTTATTTTGTTTTTAGTTGGTATCAAAAGGAAAAATACTGGCAAAAAACACGGCTTTTTTATGAGATTAATAATTAATTGATTTTGCTTTTAAGGTATGTTGTCGTAGCGAAACAGACATACATAATTTTTGAAAATTAAAATTCTCTAGCTATTACCGACCTTGAGATGTAGCCTGGGGATAGAACGACAGATAGACAGACGGGGAGACATCGAAATCTTAGTAATAGTGTCCCGTTTTAACCCTTTGGGTACGGAAACCTTAAAATTAAATAATTCTCAAAAAAATCTTCCTCCTATCACAGTACATAATTAAATAATGAAAATTACAAAAGCATTTTCAAACAGACAGGCTTTAAGTTTTGTAATATATCCCAAAGTGGATTAATTTCGTCTTCGGCGAATAACTCATTTGGATTAAGGTTTTAAAAGTTATAATTTTCATTGGAAAATCTAAATTGTTGTTATTAATTAAAAAACTTGTTGTATTCTTGAAAGATTAGATCTCTGCGACTGTTGTGAGTTCAATACTAACATTAAAAACTAGATTTTGTCCGCGGTTTCGCTCGCGTGTATAATAGGCAATAAAAAAATATGAATATTTTAAGGACCGGATGTTTTTCTAAGACCAAAAGTAGCCTGTGATAATCTCCATCTTATAAACTAAGTCTATGCCATAAAACAAGTCGATTGGTTACTTCGTTAGAGCGTGAAGAAAGAACAAACAAACAAACACACTTGCCCATTTACAATATTAGTATGGAAGTATGAATGGCATAGACAAAGTAGAAAGGATGGTGGACATTGACTAGTCTAGGATGGAGGTCTTGGAAAATTAGCATATTGTTTCGAAGATATTCGTAGTTTTAGAATTTTACGCGAGAGAAGCCGCAAGCAAAAGCTAGTAATGTGTTACCCGTGCCACTTAACTAGGCACATGAATTTGACAAAATCATTTTGAAAAAATGTAAAAAAAAACATAACAAAATGTCCAAAAACAGCAACAGAAAACTAGCCAATTGTTACCGACACAAGCATCGATATTTTAGCTAGTTTTCTGTTGGTGTTTTTGGACATCTTGTTACGTTTTTTTTACATTTTTCCAAAATGACTTTATCGAGGTCATGTGTCTAGTTGAGTCGCACAGGTTATATATAAAGTTCAGCTAGAGATGACGTTTGCAAGTCGCAACTTCGTTTATCGCGAAGCTGTACATTTTTACGAGTCATAAAAAATGCGCTAAGTCTAGTTGTGTTTTCTTTTATAGTTTTTCCGCGTCAGACGTGTATTAGGCCTTGTGAAGATCTGGATATAGATTATCTAGATCTTCACAAGGCCTAATATACTATTTAAGCGTATAATATAATTTTATAAAAAAAATACAAATAGCTCATTACCAAAAAATACGTTTAAAACGTGAATAATACGTGCATATTAATCTGACGAATATAGTTTTTAAATTCATGACCACATTAAAAAAACGATAATCACTTTGCTTCTACGAAATTGAACTAAATTATTACTTTGGACATCTTTTTTTGGTATCAAAAGCTTTTGTGGCCGTTGAACTATAAACCGACCTTATACAATAGACTTTAATTTATAACGATTAGAGAACCATTACTGAAGGTATTCATACTAATTATAGCGAGGCCCCATTAGTGCGTTGCGTTGCGTCGACGCAGCTGATCAACGCAAACTATGCCTCGACAGCTATGCATCGACGCGCGACATTGCAACTAGGGTCTGCATTATAATCTCTGACAGCGCAGCGGATAACCCGCAACGAAAGTGTGTCTGTTTTTCTGCCGGTCTGAAACATTTGGAATGGAGATAGTTTGTGTCCCGGAGAAGGGCATATTATACTTTTTATTTCGAAAAATGTACGGTTCCCGCGCATGAAACAAATTTTGGCGCAACTAGTAAAAATATATTGAGAACGTCGCAGCGTTGACACAACGCGACGCACCAATAGGATGGCTCGAACTGAAGTTGTTAATACTCATTAGCGAGGCGTCGCGAAACGCGTGCCCGGAATAACTAAACACCACAATTATCTACCATTCAGTAGATACAAGGAACATTCATGGTATCGTTAACTATACAATATTTTACAGTAACGAAAATTGATTATTGATTTTCACGTTAATTGATATCGCTCAAACACATTGATAATGGATGACTGACGTTTTCTGTAAATTTGATTTTAAAGATTTATAAGATTAGTTTTATCTTAGAGCTTTCGTGCTCTAGATATCCGACATTACGATGTCTTACGTTTTAATATGGCAAACGTACAAAAACCTAACGTACTGATTGAATATTGATCTCCCATTACAGTTTTTGTCAAATGTTATATAATATATATGTATTATGAAATATAAAAAACATAAATAATTTAATTATCTAACTAATACCTAATGAAGACAGCCTATATAAATATTCAATATTAACCATATATTAACAAATAAAAACTCAAAATAAAAGTATTAAAACTATAAAAAGAAAACCTTTTCTAAATCGTCCCCGTCAGGCAGAGTACCGAGCAAACTAATAGCATTGCCCCGTTGGATGGCAATTGCTATCCGTTGTGCCAGGTAGCTCCCGGCTCTGGGGTCTCGGGTGGCTTCGATAAGCTTTTTAGATATCTCTCTAAAGAGCTTATGTGCTCCCGGACCCCAAGTGTCTAGGGTTTCCACCCCAAACGGTTCAAACATGAGATCTCCGCAGAGGTTTTCATATTTGTGCCGCTTGAGGCTCTCCGCTTGGTTTGCGGTTACGCCTGCACAGCTTGAGGTGCCCTGTACATGGGATGGGGCGAGTGAGTCGACACAAGTCGCATCCCACACGTCGCGTTTTTGTCAAATGTTTACTAAAACATACATAACTATATGTTCATCAGTAATCTGATCTTTTTATTTATGCAGATACTTTTGTTGTTGAGGTATTTGTTTTTTCTCACTGTGCCGTGCAATTTTGATTATTTTTTTTACATCTAATTTTAAACTACATATAATAAAATAATCAAAGATTTGTTTTTTTTTTAAGAAAAAATTTGTTTTAGTAAAAATTGTTTTTGGCAGAAATTATTGTTAGTTTATAGTACATTAACCCTTATTGATGTGCGTGACGTCACTTGTCGACCCAGCGGAAGATCAACGCTGATTGCTAATTAGCATACGATGTATGTTGAGCTGCGTCGGCTTGAAAACATTTTTATTTCTAATATTTTTATTTTTATTTTTAAATATTTTCATTATTAAAAAGTAATGTATGTTTTCTTGTGCAAATAAATAATTCTATTATATTCTAACGTTGGGTGGTAAGATTCTGTGTAGTGCACAGACATACCACAAGTTTTCATAGTCGATATTAAGTAGCTATTTATTGATTTTTAAGTATAATATAAAATAATTCATTCATGGACTTTTTCACCGCTTATTGATAAAGTTTCTGTTATATATGTCGACAGATTCTCCATACAACATCTGTCAAATAAAGTTTGGCTGCGGTGAAATAGGCCCTAATAAGAAAAATATGATTATTACACTTTTCTATTTTTATTTAGAGATCCATATTAAAAGTTAAAGCAAGAAGAAAATTCTACAATTAATTGCGTTAGTAAAATAAACTTTTTTAAATTAAAATTCATCTCTGAGAGCAAATAACATTTGCTGCATACAACATTAGACTTTGTCGTGAAAACATGATAATAAAATGATAGCTATTCATAATTTTAATGTCTCTCTAGCTGAAGTTATATTAGCGACGTGACGACGAAGTTAATAATTACAAACTCCAATTAAATATTAACTGCCATGAGGTAATTATTTACTCTTATTAACGCCTACGATATAAAATTTAATATCAGTTAATATAATAACAAAAACACGTATTTTTATAAAAGTTTGGGTGTTATGACTAAGACTACGTCGCTACACGGCTACGTTTAGCTAGGATGTTATATAACGTTGACTATGTCTCTACACGGTTACGTTTAGCTACCATGTTCTACGACGTAGACTACGTCGCTACACGACTACGTTTAGCTAGCATGTTCTGCGACGTAGACTACGTCGCTACACGGCTACGTTTAGCTAGCATGTTCTACGACGTAGGCTACGTCGCTACACGGCTACGTTTAGCTAGCATGTTCTACGACGTAGGCTACGTCGCTACACGGCTACGAATAGCTAGCATGCTCTACGACGTAGACTACGTCCCGACACGGCTACGTTTAGCTACCGTAGCTAAACAGTATCGTTTAGCTACGGTATTTTACGACGTAGAGTAAATATTTCTGGGCTCTTAACCTCTTGGACCGGGCCCTTCTTTGGGTCAGCAGTCTGCAGCATATTTGTTAGTCTTGCGCTCATGTTGTTACGCCACTGAATACTACTTTACCTGCAGCTGGCTGTTAGGTTCCCTGTCGTAGTTGGAGTACATGGGCCAGATCTGGGCGATGCTCATGATGGCCTCGTTACAGAATTTCAGACCCATAACCTCCTCGTCCTCCCTGCCGTATCTGTAAAAAAAAATCACAGTTAAGAAACCTATTATATCACCGTATTTTATACGGAGTGTGATAAAAGTAAGTGTTAATATTTTTAAAGGGTGTGAATGTGTTCCTTATATAAAGTTTAGTGTTAAAAAAGGGGCGCTAAAAACGAAAAGTAAATTATGTGTTTTATATGGGTTAATTTATATTATTATGATTGGCCTATAAAAATAATAAAAATTCTATTGGCTTTTAGCGCTGCTTACATATTATATAAGGAACACGCCTTAAAATATTATCACATAGTTTCGTTTCACCTTGTACACATATTTCGATTGAACATAAATTATACAAAGAAGTAATGGATCAAAGAAAATATATTTCTATTTTTCGATTTATCGTCGCAATAAGTTTCAAAGTTTTGGATTTTATTGCATACAAACAATTCCATTTTGCATTAGGTGACCGTGAATAAAATTTAAACCTCGTAATAATGCAAAATAGGCCAAAGAAGACCTTGACTTTGACCAAAGCCTTGGAGCCTGCCAACTGCCTCTGTAACCTTCATCTGAGCTCAGAGCTATACAAATACACGCCCATACAAATAAAACATCATTAATATCCCTTAGGCGTTTTCAATACAGCTTTGTGTTGTCAAATCTAATTGATGAGGTTAATGATACGTAAATCGGATTTATTTTTTTAATAAAAATGATAAATTAGACAGGTATTTTATTATGGATGCTTATTTGAAACGTTGGGACAAACGCCTTAAGGCCGTTTGTCCACCAACACTGTCAATCGAGAACGAGATAATTTCGGCACGATAAAATGCCACTTTAAGACATAGACTACAGGTTTCATATTCTTTAATGACGGCGACGACATTGACGATAGAGAATAAAATGAAACTTATAGCCTAGGCCCTAGATCATAAAGTTGCATTTTATCGGGCCGAAACAATCTCGTTCTCGATTGACGGTGTTCGTCGACAAATGGCGTAAGGATACCTTTTGGAAGTGTGTATCACAGACGCAGCGTCTGGCGTCTCCAACGAACATGGTAACAGTCTCTGTGACGTCATAACCGTTTAAGGATCAATTCACACCGCAACGTGACGCGTAAATACGCGTAGATGCATTTATAAATTCGTACTCAATCTATGTTCGGCATAATATAGGGGATAAAAGTTTGTATAAAAATATTTCTTAACACAATGCCGCGGACTAGAGATAGTTAACTATTTTTAAATGAAAATTAGTATTGCTAAAAAATTTTTTTAGTCTTGCCGAAACATGTAAACGGCTGAATCTACATATTCAGTCAATTATTATGGTCTTGGAACACTTGTGGAGGTCGGCAAGGTTAATTAATGGTCAAATAGTACACAGTGATCAGGTTTGAAAAGTTAAATATTTAAAAGGAAAATAAATTACAGGCTTAAGACCACATTTAACAGGATCCAGACATAAATTAGAGCGGCCATTATCTTCGGGTCTCAAAAATTAATTAAATTCTCATCGCGATAGCATTTTAGAAAGTTCGCAGTTTCCACGAGTTTTCGGGGTTCAATTTGTACGTCCATTTAAAGTTTGAATGGCCACCCTTATTCCTTAACTTACGAGATCTGAGCAGATATCAGACCGTCATTTAAGTTCAATTTGCATTTTTCACTCTTTTTAATCGCTATTTAGGGTTCTGTACCTAAAGGGTAAAAACGGGACCCCCATCACTAAGTCTTCGATGTCTATCTGTCCGTCTGTCGGTCTCCAAGCTGTATTTCAAGAACGGTTATAGCTAGATAGTTAAATTTTTTACAGAATATTTTTATTGCCCCTATAACAACAAACACTAAAATAAAACAAATTAAATGTTTAAGAGTACCTTTCATATAACAACTTGGGACGGCCTATGCCAAAGAGCAAGACAGTCAAGAAACCGGTGTCTAATATTGTATTTTTTTTTCTAAACAACCATGTAAATAAGATTGTTAGTATAGGCTTTATTATTATTATTCGTACGACAAACGTGTTTTTGTCACGGTTTCGTCCTGTTGATAATAGATGGCGTATACGTCTACATCGCGCTACTATTTCACATGTCGTGACCGTTTAAAGCTGTTCGACTTTTAAAAAGACGATTTCTCAATTTTTTGCTCTTTACTTGTACGGAACCTTCGTGCGCGAGTGACGTTCGCATCTGGCCGGTTTTTCGTAAAGTCACCGAACAACATTTATGGCTTTGAGAGGACATGAGTCACACGTCAACTTCGTATACTATTTCCTGGGTGCGGACAGCGCAAATGGTGGCAAAAAAGAACACTCAGCGATCAGCGGCATACAAATTGTCACATTTCTAAATGTAAGGGCAGCTATTCGATATTTCAAATGACTATATGTTTTGCCCGCCGTGACATACGCCCAGCAATGAAGAAAGAATTTATTTTAAATATTTACATAACAGTAAAATATACTTGTGTAATATTGGTATGTTTCAAAGCATTTAAGCTGATCCTTTTTCAGAAATGCTAAAATACTTTATAGTTTAAATTTTAATTTGAAAGAAAGAAAGAAAATAAATTTATTTGGTATTAAAAAAAACAAATGATAACACAAAAAATAACAGCTTAGCTACATAATACCAATTCGGTTCCCATTCAGCATTGATACGGACGGATCCGTATCGCTGATTTTCAATGGGCATCTTAGTCTCAAAATAAAAATTAAAATACTTAAATCTAAAAACTAAAAAACAACATAAAAAAAATAAAAATCCTTAGAAGTATACAGAAGTAAATATAGAATACATTGATTAATAAAGGAAAATTTTAAAATAGAAATAGGTAGAAGCTAAAACACGGTTTAGTAGATTTTAGTAGGAATAGTAGAGTAAAGCACGTTTTTGATACATCGAGTCACGAGTGATTTAAAAGTGGTAACACTGACATACTCGAAACAGTCAATGCGATGAGACAGGGCCCGTCAACAGTGTGCTATAGCGCATTTTTCGCTGCGCTGAGCCCCGGCACGCTTCGTCAAAGTGGGCGCTTTCCTTAAAACTTCATCCACGTCTGCAGACATTGCACTCATATCTAGTATGCTTCAAATTTAAAGCATTTAATTACTGGTATAGCACTGACTATGTGATACCTTAACAGTGTGGCACTAAACATTCCAAATTGTACCGGAAGTATTACAGTTTCAACGCCTGATACCTATTGTTAAAAACAGTAATCACATAACACAAACCGTTTTTGGCTCCAGAAACATCTGCAATTGCGCGTCTTGACTATAGATATTATATAGAGTATGACGAACGGTCATCAGCAATAATGGCTTACAGGTAATATGACTCAGAACAGACTGCAATTTGTGTGGATGCTATAAGGAGCTAGGATAGCGTAAAAGCCAAATAACTGAAACAGTCTCCAAAGGCCAGAAAACTTCGGATTTTCCAAAAGATTATTTAGCTTTTATATGCAGTTAATAGCTAATTTTTATTAAGGGCCTGTTTCGCTACTTTCTGATAACTGTCGGATAGGTAACCCACAACTTGTTTGACAAACTTCATCTGTCAGGATAACATGAGCATTTTACCTGATAAAGAGAAGTCGTTGTGCCGGCTCTCCGAGTCTCGTATCAAGAAGGCGCCATGCTCGTTCTCGGGTAGAAGCAGCTTCTTCTCCGCTTCGATTCGCTTTATCTTTCGGAAGTACCATCTGTAAAGAAATAATAACGATTAGCGAAAATATACAAAGAGTAGATGATGCCTGCAACTACGTTGCGCCACAATTATTTTACCACGCGAGAATACTCATATTTTTTGTGAGATACATTTCTGCAACTATGATTCAGACTAGGTGTGCCCCGCGGCACTACACGTGGCTTAGTCGAGGTTAAAAAATACCCCAAGATACCAGCTAGCTCCATTCCAAATTTTATCGAAATCGGTCCAGTCGTATAAGCGTGAAGAAGTAACAAACATTCACACACAAACTTTCACATTTATAATATTATTATATTAAGATAAGATATTGCACTGTTTATAAAATTGTTTCAACATTATGCAGTTGACAAACTAGGAAGTATGAAAGGTATAACCGTTATTAGTGTCTAGTTTCATAGAAAACTATCAGGAAGACCAGAGATCAAATAGTCTATACCTGTGGGCTCTTAACAATAACTAAATAAACTATTTGCACACAAATAAATATACTTAAGACGTGACATTCTATAACGGGAAAAGGTGAATTTGCCGCTTCGAACATTATAGGGCTGTTTCACCACTTCCTGATAAGTGTCGGATAGGCTAACCACAACTTATTTGGCGGTAACTCCATAATTCTTCTATCAGAGAAGTAAATATCCTATTCGACACTTAACGGGAATTGGTGAAACAAGCCCTAACAATTGTAAAAGATATGAGAAAAAAAACAAATATCCATCAAATAAAAGCTCCTAAATAAACTCGATCAACTATTATTTCAAACATTAATTTGAAAGAAAGCATACTGGTAATATTATTGTTTAAAGTCACAGTTCACTGTGCCGAATAGCATTAGGGACACGAGAATTTGCGTATGTTAATACGCTGAGTGTAAAAATTAGAACGTCAATATGACTCAACTGCGTCGACTGAATAACTCCAGTAGTTAGCATTCAATAGTCCGCACAGCGTGCCGGCCACGAGAGGGCATTGTTGCCGATAACACCTGATGAAAGTGCTGATGCTAAATAAAATGCGTCTAACCAATATGACGGCACTACATGTTTGAAAAATACGAAATAGTATAAATAAATATATGAAATGTAAAATTAAAAGATGAAAACATGTAAACAAACAAAAAACTCATAGAAGATATAACGAAAACTGGGAAAATTGTGTCTTCCCTTTCGGAAGGGGGAACTAGAAGGTCCCTTATAAGGGGGAATATTAAAAAAATATATGATGGCACCTCTTCATAACCTGCGAATAAAGACGATGACAGGCGTGCACGCTTGTGTAGAGGGCATTTTTTTAATGATATTTAGGGGGCGCACGGGTTACCTGATAGAAAGTAACTTACGTCGCCCATGGACATCCAGTTCTCTGTGAGGCCATGGTATCACTCCGGTCGAGCCAGCCTATGCTTGCCGAAGCATGGCTCTCCAATGAGCATCCGTATGAACTTGAGAGCGGATAATGCCTCTTTGATACACGCCTCCACCGGGGTTCGAACCTGCACCCTCTCGAGTGCGAACCAAAGGCCTTACCCACTAGGCTGTTCAATAACCATGAAAATTGGTTCAGCAGATCTCGAGTTATAAGTGTCGTAACAAACCCGTCATTGTTTTATATATATAGATTTGTAGGACGTGAAAAGTGCAAGTAAATAATAAGAAACTTTCTAGTTATACTATAATCTACTATAAAAAAACGTTCTAGTTCTACTATATATTCTTAACTTATTTAGCATTTTTCAGTTCGAGGTTCATCGATCCGTCGTAACTCATAATCCAATAATTGGGTTTATTTTTACAATTCGTTACTGCCGACTCGAAGCGGATTCCGAGAAGCAGCATCCTTCAATTAGTAATAAGGAAAGTATAGCGAGAAACACACCGGCCGAACAATAGTAGGACATGGACACTTTATGAAAAACCATTCCATTTTCAAATAAAAACTGACAAAGAAAAGATTACCAATTAAAAGAAAACTTTGAACGACAAGCCAACGATGCCTTCCACTGGTTTAAGAAGAAATTCAGGCTAAGGAAACAACTCAGAAGCCACTTTTAACCTAATTTGCTTATGAATGTTAGCTGATTAAATTAGCAATTATGAAAATTAATAAAAATTATTCGTTTTAAAACATTTTAATCAATAAATACCAGCTGAGCTGGAGAACAATGCATACTAATAAAACGAAGATGATAAATTAAAATTACATGCGTCACACTTCAGAAAATCTAGTTGTAATAAAATAATCATCTAGTTAAAGTACAGTCAGCATGATGAACCTCTCTTACCAACAACATGCTGTTTATTCATCACTAAGTGACCTTTTAAAAATGCTGTTTATTCATCACTAGGTGACCCATTAAATTTTATTTCACTTCCCTCAAAAAGTAGCCTCCCTTTGTTGTAGCGGATTTAACGCGTTTTTTTCTTAGAGTACGCAAGGTCTTGTGTACTCTTGTCACATTTTACATCTCGGACGCTGCACGTCTTTGCCCAAAGTCTATCAAATATTTCATCAAATACAGTATGTTTCACTCGGTTGTATACCCAAAAAACACAGACAGTCTGCGAACCGTCATTGAAGTATCAGTTCAGACCTAAAACAACTTAACATAGAAGACCATCTCCCATCAGACCATAGGACGAGGATAATTTATGTCGAATCAATTCTATCTGCGTTTCCTACCGCCTTGGACTTATCTATTGACCCTATGCCCACGCGTGACAAGGTCTCGGTAATAAACGGTGCCCTTTTCATGGGTTATGAGATTTTTGACATTGGTGGCTACTCTGACTAAATTAAAGATACATTGAGCGTTAACTAATGTTGATCAAAATTATTTCAGCGTATCGTTGTTATTTTAGTAATAAATCTTGGACTTATAATACCTGATCTTTGTAAATATGATGATGAAGAGCAACGTTATATGAAATTGACCAATACCTTAGAAATAGAAACAATCAAAGGTCAGTATGTACTAAACCTAAGTAATAAGTATTGAGTAAAACTAATGTTTGCTCAAAAATATGATTTCGAAATTCGTAATACAAAAAATGAAATTCACGATAACGATATTTGCAAAACGAAAATTAACCGTGAATATTGCATCGCTTACAACAAAAATTGTCATGAAAAATATAGAAAATTCGATACAAGGCTAAAAACAGAGAGAAACGAAGGTTCAGACAAGCGTTGAAGTTAATCACTAGACGTTGAGTCATCGGATTCTACATCATATAAAACTAGTCCTGGATACTTAGTCTCTGGACAGGGATTTTCAACCTTTCTCGTTTCAGACGTTCAACGTTCTTCGGATTGTGAATACTTATTTCACCATCTATATTTTACTTTGTTACATCTAAATAATAACGAACGAAGCACTTGGATGTTCACAACACTTCCTGCTAAGTGTCGATACACTACAATTTATTTAACAGTTTTTAATACTTCATCGGTGAAACTGTCCTCCGGCCTAATAGATAAACTAAAAAATTGACAGATTTTCTTCAATCTGTCAAATCACTTTGTAAATTCTGTTGTAGAGAGAAACCTCTGCTGTGGTTGCCATGCTAATCATAGCAAGTAATGGTTGAACCTTTCTTGATATAGACGATTTAACCATCAACACAAAAACATTAAAAGACACCGTTAGAAGAAAGATCACATCTCTTTTGTTTTTTGTAACCCCCCAGGATGTTTCGTCCCACTGGTAGGGGAGACCTGTCCATCTATAGGTGTATAGTCAATGGACTACGTTCGATCTATTTCTGTACCTACTTATTACAAAGCGGTTATTAAACTCTCAGGAGCCTAACAAACTAACGCCCAGACTAGGTTCAGCCTTGGCCTGCAAATAACATTGTAAGTGAAATCTCTACGGTTTGTTGCATTTTTATAAAATGCAATGTTTATAACTGCAAGTTAAATGAAAATCACGTTTAGTTGTTAATCACGTTGAATTTTTATTACATAACTAGTTTTTGCTTCAAATTCGAAACGCGTAAAAATACGAATATTTTCATGGGAAAGGTGTGTTGGGGGAAATTGAAAGAGAGAGAAATATGATACTATCAATGCCATGTAAGTAGTAATCTGTCGGCTGGGTTTGATATAACCCGACCAAATTAATTAGATCCACAATCTGTATCTCTTTCAACTTGATGATGATTTCGAAGACTAATAGTAGATGTATGTCTTCATCCTTTCAACTAAGTCCATGTAAAAAATCTAGTCGATTGGTTGCTTCGTTAACGCGTGAAGGAAGGACACGCAAAAAACATATTTCCATTTATAACATTATTATGTATTTTGTCAATACACCTTTAATATAACTTGAATAATTGAAAATTAGAAATAGTATAAATGTTTAAATAATGTTTAATTGACGACCTCTGTGGCGCAGTGGTTGAGCTTTGGTAGCTCACGCCGGGGGTCGCGGGTTCGAATCCCGCCGA
>JAOTAV010050716.1:0-16270 GCA_026546445.1 Cyclargus thomasi
CCCCCCCCCCCCCCCCCCCCCCCCCCCCCCCCCCCCCCCCCCGGGGGTCGGAAGTAATACATCAGGTGCTAACGTCGGCGCGGCACGCCATCAGTCACTGCGACAGCCGCGGTCACGGCACAGGGTAGGAGACGCGCAGAGCTCGCGGTGTAGGATATACAGGGTGTGACTAATGTAAGTCATGGTACTAGAGGGTCTGCATGGGTCACTTATGTGCAGTTTACTGTGCCGCGAAAAAAGCAAAAAAAAAAATAGGGGAGCTTGTGTGTTCTTTGCGGTCATTTTCAATCAAAATGTCCAAAAAGTTTGAGTTTGGCATATGGTTCTCTCTGACATTTCATTTCCGGCGCGAAATGTCAAATTTGAGAGTCCATGAAGATAAAGACTGCGTCTGCGTAAAATTTTATAAATTATCCCGTTTTTACAATTTTTTAATATTACTGCACGGCTCCTATTCATCGTAACGTGATGTTATGTAGCCTATAGCCTTCCTCGATAAGTGGACTAACCGACACAAAAAGAATTTTTCATTTCCGACCAGCAGTTTCTGAGATTAGAGCGTTTAAACAAACATTTTTTTAAGTAAACTTTTCAGCTTTATATTATTTTATCGTGGATATGCCTATTCTAATAGTCCTGAGTGTTCCTGCAAAATATAATATTTGCAATCTCTTCCGCGAAACTGATCTACAACTTCTGTAATGAGTCATGAACGAAGAAACAAACGGCTGTTTTTGAAGTGCATACTGATGTTAACTAACATATTACTTAACTGCGAAAACAAAGAAACGTTAACAAACATCCATTCAAATTACCGTAAATTATTGTTATTGTCAAGCGCGAGTGTGGCTACTTTAATGGTAATTGTTCTGCATTGTTTCGCAGGATTTTTAAACCGAGAGTTGGTAGCAATTTTTGAGTAGGTATTTGGGGCAAGCATACGGAACTGCAGACCTGGCTAGCGAGAAGCATGGCTGAAAAAAACTAAATGTAATGAAATTTTCTAAAAATATAGTTTGCAAACAATTTTCGCAAACTATTTTTTCACGCGCAATGTTAAATCATCTTATAATTTTTTTATTCCTTAAATATTCAACTACAACATATAAAAATTCATATTACCTCAAATATATTTCTGGAATATATATATTTTTACTTCAGGTAAAATGTGGGGTAGGTTTCGCTTCTCTTCAGCCAGGTCTGCAGTACCGTATTTGGGTGTAATAGGAGAGTTATATGACAAGGTCAGCTTGCCTCAAATACCTACTCAAAGTTTGCTATCAGCTCTTAGATAATGTAGCTTGGTGGTTATAGCGGTTGGGGCTAAAAAGTGCTCATGTTTAAAGTTTTACGCTTACCGCAGTAACCAGCTTTGTGCAATAGAATATTATCCGATATGGCGAAGAGACTGTTTTTAGCGACAACTAGATTCATTTTAGGACGATTCTTAGGGCCTGTTTCACCGCTTACTGATAAAGTTTCTGTTAGACTATCCAACATTTTTTTTTACAAATTCGCCATACAACATTTGTCAAATAAATTTGTGGATAGACTAGCTGTAAGCGGTAAAACAGGTCTTAAATATTATTAAAGGTAATTTATCATTTACTAGTCTCCAGATTGTGGAAATAAGCTTGGTGGCCAAAGGAAGATCTTCCGACCGAGAGAGGTGTTACACTCGGCCAGGCCGAAGCCCACGTGATACATTTCAGCTGTCGTATATATACCGCCGTGTTTAGAAAACTTCGATAGCGCGATGCAGAATTATTACGCTTAATGTGGATACCGCAACGAGTTAATGAAATTTGGTGAAGACTTCGTATGAAACTAAATACTTACTAACTTTAACGTTCTTGAAATCAAAATGTCATATTGATTTGAGTTTGACAAAGGGATTCTCTGTGACATGTCATTTCCGACGCCTATATAATATATCCTTTTACCCTCGCTTCTTTGATAAGGCAAGCCACAAACGTAGCAAGCGTAAGTTATACGTATTATGTTTCCGAATTCATTTTCCGCATTCGGACACAATGCGGGATTCTTTCCGTACGGGGAAAAGTGAACTTGTGGCGGTATCCACATTAAGCGTAATAGTCCTGCATCGCGCTATCGAAGTTTTCTAAACACGGCGGTATACATACGACGGATGAAATGTAACACGTGGGCTTCGGCCTGACCGAGTATAACACCTCTCTACGTCGGAAGATCTTCCTATAGCCACCACGCTTATTCCCACAAACTCCCTAATGTATTTTCTACTAATTCAACGCATTTGTGTGTCCGAATTCGGAATACGGTATAATTGACATTTTTTGCAAAAGTAGATAAATTTATTTCTAACATATCCACTTTTTAGTTATTATTTTATTTCTTCAAAATAATCTCGCTAGACAGTCATAAAATAACTTTAAAATTTACGAAAACGCTGTCCGCCATGATGGGATGTGACGTAAACGCTACGCAAAAGAAACAACTGCTTTTATTTTTATACTTTTCTTTCATTACATTCATTAAATTCAAAAGAGGTCTCAAAAGTCAATTTTAATGAAACTCACTTTTTACTTGCACTGTTTCTACTATATTTGCAAGTATAAAGTGAGTTTCATTAATGTTGAACATGAATTTCCAACAATACATTCAATCGCGTTTATCAAAGATCAATTCCTAATTTTAAACACCATTTCTGGATTAAATAAGAATTTAAAGATATATTTTTTATATCACCTTTGCCGTTGTTTGCTTTGCGATTAGTGACGTCACAAACTCTCATCATGGCGGACAGCGTTTTGGACCATACAGATTAAAAAAGGGCAATTTCGAAACTGATATTATGAATTGATATCGTAATTATATGAATGAAAACCAATATATTTAGCTATATATTTAATCAAACTATCATAATGATAAACTTTTAATTTTTTTTATTCATAACGGCAACTAGCCTATTCCGCATTAGGAAACCTTACATGGAAAACGTACGACTGGCCTAAAAACCCAAAATATGTTTTGGATCAGAATACTGCCATGCCGTCCGCAAGCTAAAATGCCGCACATAAAGTACTTTTTGAGTTATGAGCAAAAAACACGGCAAGTTCTCTAAGGGCTTGGTACTTCATAAAGGCAATTTTAATTTTAATAACTCGATGACTATAAAAGCTACAAAAGTTTTGGTGATACACGTCAATGAAGCTTTTTTTTTTCTGATAATGATGGCATCAAAATGTCAAAATCGACCAGATGTTGGTTAACGGCATTTAAGCTTAAGGACGGCAGAATAGTGGACTATCATACTATTCACTTGTTAATCAATTATCGTTGAAATATTCATATTAACACATTATCAATTTCAACATTAAACAAATTTAAACCACAATCCTCAATAACATAGTAATATAATGTAAATGAGTATATTAGGTAAATTAACTTGAAACAAAATATTACAAATAGGGCATTAGCTATTTAAATTAATGAGACGACGTCAAATTCGTTCATATTTAGACGTTTATATTCGATTATCACTTATAATGATATTATTATACATAGTAATTGTCTTTAAAGTTTATTGTGTTTCATTTAATTTTATTTATAAACGGCACTACGTAGAATGTATCGTTTATAGACTACTGGTCCGTCCACAAAATGGATGGGTCATATGACCGCAGGATACCTTTATAGGACGATAGAAGACCAGAAAACAATAAGATTTTGTTCTGTGATTTCACTTGTAAGCTGTCCAACTGGGGGCTGGTGAGATCTAAAGTTCAGTTAGTCAGAAAATACATTTTAGACATATATTTTTGAACGCAAGTTGACCATCAATTTATCCATCAAAAATAATAAGAAAAATATAATTCAGAGCATTTTGTAAATAAAATTTTCCGCATTTTATTGACACTTACCAGTCACCATCTTAAAGCCTAAAGCTGAAAACAAACTGATCGGAGGCGGTTGACAGCCCATACAAAACGTCCGCGAATTACGTCTATATTTTGCACACTTCAATGTTCAATTATTATCTAGATCGCGGCTCTCAGTCGCGTCCGTAAGTCGCGTCCGATCAGTATGCTAATTGTAAATTTCAGACGTTTGTAGACTATGACGTAAAGCGTCGTTAAAGTTCTAACACCACGCAAGTCAAAACTCAAAAGTAGCAACCTTTCAGCTGGTCTAAGATGTACCGTCGACATACGTCACTCTCGAGCGTGAGTATTTTGTCGATATTAATATATATCTTGTTTTAAATTAAGTGATGGATACTAGTGATTAGCTTACTCGAAATGTCCCTTATCCTTTGCCTTTCAATTTTCCTCGCCTCCCGCTCTTCATAAACCCCCAAAAAATAATTAAAATAAGGGACAGACATCGCCGGCGTGTTTCGACGAAAACGTCGAGAAAACGTGTAGACAAAATTTTGTCGACGGTACATGTTAGGCCTACAGGAGACTGAAACAATTGATTGAATTTTGTTAAGATCACCATTCACCATACTTAGACATTTTTGCAATACAAAAAACTCGTAAAACGTTTGTTTTACGAGTTTTTTTTTAGCTGACACGTCGTGTTTCTGATTAACTACAATAGTCATCCGTTTCCTTTTTCTGGAAAACGAATCATTGTGTCTTACGTGGTTTTAGATCTTCAAGGACGAAAGAGTATTTGAAGTATAATATTCAAAGTAATAAGTTGTATTCGTTTCAAGACCATGTCATGTCCTAGCAAAGTCACAAAAGTTGTATTCAGTTTTGACATCTGACGTGATTTTGACATGCGAATTGCGCAATGAAGGATTTTGGTGATAGAAATCATGAAACGAATACAACAATAACGTTATTATTTGCTATTATGAATAATGTGATTTTGTCTGTGAGATCAAGTATACTTAATCCATTACAGCACAAAAGATCTCCACAAGCCGCCAGCGCCCGCCGACTCGCTGTCAGCACTCAACATTTTAAGTAGGGCTGGACAATGTCGACACTTTATTACTCAGTCAGAAAATATATCTACATACATGTACTAGATATTCTAATATAGAAGTGCACAATTTTTAATAGAAAGGGAAAAAATATTGATTGAGGTATATCTATAAAAATCATGCGGTCTCTGTTTAGCAAAGAAAATTATATTGTTGACGTTGAAATGCGAAAGTGTGTCTGTGTGTGCCCACTCCCAGTCCTAACCGTAAACGCGGTAACGTCACCAATCATCGTCTTTGCAATTAATCTACCACACCACCACAGCAAAATCTAACTAAATTACAAAGGCCGGCGCACACTACAGCCCTCGCGACAGCTGACGTCACGTGTCGCTGTCCACTTGACAGCTGACACATTGCGGCGCGCGGATTACGTCACATTACGTCGCGTGACGACCGACGAGATAATAAAAGGTTAATCCATCACACGAGTAAATAGGGGCAACGTATGACTTCATAAAAGTTAAATATTAACTGAAGAGAATGATGACGTGTTTGAAGATTTGACGTTTATTATAGATGTAATATTCTTTTAAAACTGTTTATAAAATTATATGTTTACAAACATTATTGTTGTGATTAAAGTGATTTAATGAGAAATTTTTTGCTAAAATTAATAAAATAATATTACAATTTAATTTAATATAGCATTTTAGGACTGAAATTCACATGCTGTCTTATTATTCCACCTAACGTTAGTAATTTACTAATCTATTTTTATTATTATTACTTTTTTAATTTATAGTAACTTGTGAATCCGTATCTACCAAAAAATCTTTACAAATTTTTCAAACCGAATGTTACAAAAATGTATTGAAATAATCGTTTTCTTTTATGAAAATCACACGTCATAAAATACCCTAATTTAAGTATAAAGTAAAAAGATTTGACACGGGGGCGTTCGTGCGTCACACGTGACAGGTGACAGGTGGGTGACAGCGCGGGTGACGGGTCGGTTGACGGGCGCGCCCGCCGCGTCCGAGCGGATTAGCCCGTGATGGATTAATTTGTAGCGTGGATATCGCGCGGATACAATCCGACCGCGTTGTGTCACTACTAATGTTTTCTTAATTAATCATCCGGTAATTGCATGTTGAGTTCGTGGTGCATCGTTACCGGTATACCTTGTGGCTTGTTAAATAGAATCCATGCTTCCATAAATGAAAAAGTGTGTCTTTCTGTTTCAAGTCTAAATTTTCTGCTGTTTAGTATGGAGATACTTTGAGTTACAAGACATAGGTATAGGACGCATTAAGCGAATTTTGGCGCAACGGAATATCGGGCATCATCTGGATCGAAAATCTTTAAAGAATGTATAAATATTTATAGATATAAATTTAAAGTGCAAAACTTCAAAAGCCAGAAGGTCCACCAGGACTCTATCTGGTTCATAAGAAAGTCTCGAAAGACAGCGGACTATAAAAAATTGAGAGGGAAGGAGTCTAAATTGTAATTAAGTATGTATTTTAAATAACCTAATACTTACCGCTTACGTCAACTTTAACTATGTAATGAAAAAAAAATAATACTTTATTGTGCACAATCACAGTTTTACACACATAACATGAGAGCTTATAATAACATGAGTGATACCACACAAAGGCGGTCTTATTACTAAGCAGCAATTTCTTCCAGACAACCTTTGAACGAAAGAAATATCTTTGCTGGAGAAAGGGATTGTGCTAAAAGTATATACACTATAAAAAGTGTTAAATATTTAGGAAACTCTAAAAGCTAGACAAACAAAGCTTAGTGGTGAAGAAAAGTACAGGATGCTTATAATACTAGTATTTAGTTTGTAAAATAAAATCGAAAACAGGTAGCCAAAGGAGTCACTTTAGTTCGCGGACTTTCGTAGAATAGCCATAAAAACATTATGTTTGCATTAACTAGGTACACGATAAAAGAACGAAAAACCACCATTCGCATATATATTAGCCAGAATTACGATTCAATAAATAAAAGTTATTGCGCCATAAATATTTTTAATATACATTTTAGGACGATAAATATTTAGAATTAATTTTATCAACTTGGCATTTTGTTTTAATTTCGACGTTAATTTTATTATTTTTTTTTAAATTTTCGTTCGTAGCCCGTGTATTTATTTTGAAGTATCGTGTAAAATTAACTATAATTTTAAGTTTTTAACTACAAAATAAATCACATTTAATGATACAAAAATTAATTAAACAAAGCCACTGGGAAGGCAGGTGCTAAGGTCTAATTTGTTCGGACGGTAGTTTAATTTTAGAGGTCGAATACTAGAGTGGTAATTTAAATGTTTCTAAATAATTTGTATTTTAATTTTTATGGACTTTATAATGTTAAACTGAATTTACAAGTCTGTAATTATATAGATTTAAGACTTTGCTGGATATCCATTTATCTTTTATTGGTTACTTGTATTCTACTTAAGGCATACTTTGGATTTTACTAAAAATTCTTCAAATTTACTTTTCTGTTATTATACCTTTGTTTCTTTTTCATACACTTTAGTGTTTATATCGCATGTTACATCGTAAATTCATTTACAAATAATTCAGCAATTAAAACTTCCTTACTAGGTCATTAAGTTTACTCTTTCGTGTCTAAACTAAATAAAGGAGCACGTTCGCTTGATTAATAGTCAGTTATATACGATGTGTAATTAATTAGAGCTATTAACTCTTGTTTTTTGTTTCTTAATGTAATGACTGCCATTAGCCACGAATTATTACGGTTCACCCTTTTCCTATCTTATTTTTACATTTTTACAATTAGACGTAGGTAATTTCGTCTTTTGTTTCCTAGTTGTTTTTACATTCTTTTAATCTCAATGTTTTTTCGCTACAGTCTAAAGAGGTTTGAATTAAATGACGAATAAATTGTATCGGTCACTTTGCCTTATAAGATTATTTTTATCTACGCAGTGAGTACCGCCCACGAGTTAATCTTTATTTGACCAGTCACCGTTCTTAAATTTGTCATGGTTTACTGTTGGATACAAAAAGCTTAAGAATTGTGTTATATCTATACGTATATATATTACGCACATGCTGTAAAAGTTGTATTCAAGCTTCAAGTATTAAATATACCTTAAATACTTATCAAGTATTGAAAACACTGAACATAAAAGTAAATAAATATTGATCACTTTGAATGACTACAAGTAAAAGTGTACCAATTCTTAGCTATAACAAAGCAGCTTCGAATAATATCTTATTACAACAAATAAAAATAATATAGTATTATTGTTTTCTGAAGTATAGGCTAATCAGAATTCAGAAGGTGTTGGTTCCAAGACATGACATTCCAAGATACAAATTTACCTAAGTTATGTTGAAGTGTACATTATACAAAATTTATAGCTCAACGATGACTTTGAGTCGACTTGGACGCCAATATCAGAACTCGATCAATAAACGTTAAAATGGCCGACATTATAAGTCGCATGACCAATAATGTCCATTTATGTTTATCCTTATTTGCAATATATCATCGTCTTATCGACGAAATGGTTATATTTCAATAAATTTGAACTAAATAACTCATTTGCAATTATCGTACATAATATATTTTATGGTAATATACACGGAAACACATCGAGTGTAATTTAAGCGGTATTTATTGGTGATATTATTTAAATAAATTATATACACCGGCGATCGAACGACGTATTTATGGACATTAGAATATTTAAAACATCTGAAATCACCCCACCGTTATCTCGGGTCCGACTTAACTATTTAATTTACAACAAAATGGCCGTCTCGTGCATAAAATATCCATTAGCTTGTTTATGTGTCCTGTCGCTGATAGCGGAGTGGTGGCGAACTGTGCAAGTGGGCCGACAACACTTCCACCTCGAGACAAATTGGATGATATTCATTCCATCTGCATCGCACGTGTCCCTGGATCTACCTTAGATGCTCCTAACCAGCCTGACTAAGAAGAGTTTCAAACATTTCAGCCTGAGAAACTTGATTTGAGTGTTATATATGAACCAGTATTTGAATTAAGATTTAACGATTTGGGTAATTAGTATACTAAAAATTTACATGAAGTAGCATCTTCATTAAAATATTCAATTAAAACTAACATTAGTTATGATTTAATAATGTTATTGTATTACCTAGGTAGGTGGTTTTCCTCAGTTATTTAATATTAACAACGCCTTTAAATTAGAAAAGATTAGACATAACTCTGAGCAAACAAAAAAAGATATTATCAACTAAAGCATTTTGATCATGATTAGGTTATGCGATGATATATAGAAGAAAGAAAGGTTGAATAATGAATCCGCATAAAAATTCCGGTTGCGGCTTAAAGCGATTCATTTTCAAAAAATTGAATATTAATCGGGTATCTGAAAGCAGATTGCTTCCTCAAATTGATGAAGGGAAATAGGATTATGGGCTTATGCTAAGAATTGTGGAAAATGTGGGCAATTTCCTTGTTGTGCAGCGAGCTCGATATTAGCACGTAGCTCAATATTATTAAATCGTGCGTGATATCAACCAGATTTATTATGAGAATATTTTGCTCAAAAAGTTACCCATGTTTTATTAAGTCACCGTCAGTTATTCTAAAAAGGATTTTGACCAAAAACACTTTGTCTCTTGTGAATCCCACACGAATCGATTACGAGGAATCTTGTCCGAGAAATATCTGCTTTACGACGGAATTAGTAAAACTTATCAACTCGCCAATTTCATGAACACGAAATATAAAAACCGGCCATTATTTTTACATTACGCAAAAGGTATAATGATACAATAAAATTAAATTGTTAATAGCAAATTCTGAATTTTATTTATCCGTAATGAATTTTATGGTATCGAGAACCGTACGGGGCAGTGCGCTGGGATTGTGGGCATAAAATATGTGCGAATTAACTTTAAATTCGCGTGAAATGACAGGCGGACATAAAAATTTCTCCTCACGAAACGCCTTTGATACGGCCGTTCTCACCTTGGACGCGACTTAATTGACCGGTCGATTAAACTGTGGCAAATCGGGTTGTTTCACCGGCGGCGAAGATAGCGTTAGTGTAAGTGCCGAAAAACGCTTTTATGATATACGACTTAAAGATAAAGCGGCTACAGATGAAAATTGCGAAGTAGGAGTTTCGGTAACGACCGATTTCGAGCGAGCCGTCAAGCCACTCGGGCGCACATTTCGAGTCGCCTGGCTGGTTGCGCCAAAAGTAACCGCCGAGCCGCGGCCCTGGCATGTTTGATTGATTGTTTTATTAATTTCTCTTCACATCATTAATAACCAAAGTACAATTAGCCGTGTTCTGGCTGTCAATTAAACAACAAAATATGTTTGCGGTCGTGAGCTAGAAGCTCGAAACTTATGATTATCACATGTACTAGTTTCAGTCTCGGTACATTACTACGCTTCCGTACTTAAGACTTTGCTGTCTGTCCAGGCTGTATCTCAAGAACAGTAATCGCCAGAGGGTTGAAATCTTCACAGGATATGCATTTTTATTGCCGCTACAACAATAAATACTAAAACTAAATTGATATAATAAATAAGAGGGGCTCTCATACAACAAACGTAATTTTTTTGTTATTTTCTGCTCGATATCAATTGAAATTTTCACAAAATATATAATAGATATCAATTGAAAATTTTATTTATACTTTACTAATCCGTAACAAAATTAATAATTCAGCTCTCATACAAAAACACAATTTTTACCTATGTTTCCTCTAATATGGCACGGAACCCTTCGTGCGCGACTCTAACTCGCACTTGGTCGTTTTTTATCTAATCCGACCAACTTTTATTTAAAACAATTACTACATTTATTCAATTTACGTAACAAAAATTAAACTTTACAACATTGAGGCTATTAAATGATGTTAAACGGGTATGTATTTTAATAAAGCAATCAGTCAGTTTTGTTTGTCTGCAAATGCAATACATCAATGTTAAAACGCAGTTTCTCAAATCGTAGGAACTATGTCACAGTGTCACATATCCCATACATTACCATTAAATAACAATATTAGTTAAAATTCTAAATTGATATTTATTACAACGTGTGTAGGAATTTTTACGGCTATTCCAGTAAAACGATGTTTATCTTCATTAACGAAATTTATTGCCATTATATTTACACTTCCAATTTTAGCTGTGGCCATATCAATTTATTTATTATTCTGAGTGACTACCTAATTTATAACTTTGATAATGATATAACAGATGCGATATTAGCAATATTTAATGTATTCAAAAAATAAATTTGTATATTTAAAATTGTTATTATTTAGTTTCTTTTTTCAGCTGACGTAATTTTATTTTGAAAATTGATTAGAGATATACCCCTTATACATTAAAATATTATAGTATTAAGCTAATCAAGGTTGGCTGTCAAAAGGAATGCGAATTTTGATTAGTTAAACACTGTTTAAATATTTTTATTAATAATAGTGATAGTAACCGCAAAATACAAAATTTCTCCTGACGTACGTGTTTATATTGTCATAGTATTATTATTTTGATGCCTCTGTCTCATGATGTGCGATGAACATATCATGTAGCTCAAAATATTTCTCATACGGATATGGTAAAACAACATCTTTTGAGATTAATTTTTCCTCCGCGTACAGCGTAAGTGCTGTTTATTTACACAATAGAACGGGCGATTTGTCTTCCCCGCTCCTAAATATTCCTCATTGTCTTTGAGTAATTTTGTTAATAAATTCCACCAGTCAAAACCTTGAGGCGACTGGTTGAACAATCTCTTTTGTTTATTCAACGTTTTAAGATGATTTATATTTTTATTAACATTACCGAGCCACGAATATATTTTCTTTTGAGAAATGCCTTATTACTTGTTTTGGAGATAAAAAATACTTTCTTGATTTGAGATAATGGTTGTACATTTTATTTACCAAAGAGAAAACAAGTCTGATGATGAAATTCGGTATAGAGGGATTAATGAAGGTTAGTCACGTGTCCTATCATACTTTGAATATTTAATATAAATAATTCATTACTATTATCATTCGGTTATCAGGCGAATAAAAAGAATGTAATAAGATTACTATTACATTTCAGTTTTGTAAATCTCAAGGCATTTCTGTAAGTCTCTTTCTTAAGGATAATGATGAATCATACTAAGATGGTAGAAAAGGTACAGGATGTGTAAACTGTTCAGTGATTCTGTTAGTTTTCTGCTTAAAAATGTCGCTGCTAATCCTGCAGTGATGAGCAACGACAACTATTTGTATAAAGGTTTATCCTTAGTTTGTTGAAGGAAGCTTGTTGTTGCTCCCGGAAACGGGCATTTAAATCTTCAACCTATATAAGCTTAATGTAAATAATGACATTCATTTTCTAACTTAGCAGACACAAAATTAATATTTCAGATTATTATGTTGCCTTAGCGGACCTATTTTGCTTTTTTGCCTTTGCAAAGTACTTCTGAAATGATTATTAATCATGAAAGACAAAATTAAATTAAAACCGACTTTGTAGGTACCGAATAAGGGAAATATACGATAAATAACAATAAATCATTTCAAAGCACATCTGATAAGAATCTTAACCGTAAATTACAAGAAACAAATTAGGAGAATGAATCATAAAAATAAATTATGGTCGAACGTAATGCAATAAATTTTTCGAACCTGATAACAAGACATTAACAGCTTAACAACTATCCGAAATAAAGGTCTAATTGACGCAGGAAACAAAAAAAAGCCTCAATAGAACATCTTATCCCGGGTTGTAAACGCTCAGATTTCATAGTGCGGCCCCTTTGAGCTGATGGCGTATTATTTTCTTTATGCTCCACTCTCGGATTCCCTGTTATTGTTATTCTGTCTTTGAGGTGTGGCAGGAGTTTTTTGTTTGTCCTCCGAAGTAATTTATTTGAAACCTTCTTGTTTTGCTCGGCGTTACGTATTATCTTCGACTGTCAAGCTGCGCCGCCTGCGATGAATACAATTTTGGAGGTGACTAATGAAATCTTTGGAGTTCTCGTATTACAATTTTTAGTTGATGCACAAGCTGCACCGAGTTCAATGTAAAACATCACATTGGATTGATTGTTCGTTTTTAAAATTGTCCGAAGCACAATGTCAAAGAATGATATAGTGACTTATTAGTAGAATTCGAGTTTGCCTTTCCTCGAAATTCCAAAATTGATTTCATATTAATTGCACCTATTTATCAATCTTGGAAATATCCGAGGTTATAAATAATTTATAATTTAATGATGCTTGTGTTCAAACATGTCTGAAAGTATTACGAGCGTCCGTTGCTGTATCGAGTGAAGTCTTAATCCGCACTTACCGCGGATTAGGAGCATTCGTTTGATTGATTTATGATTTCCGTTACTTTTGATCGCTTGAATTATGGCAGAACATGTTCTGTATAAGGAATCAAAGGCTCCACGCTATTTATACGTTTACGATCCATTTCGAATTTATGAAAAATATCCACGTCCAAGGAAATGTTTATGGCACATGCACGTAAACGTAAAAGTGATTTATTTGAAACGACAAGTAAAGGTGTTCTGTACAACGAACTTTATAGTATGCCCTGCGCTTTGTCAAATAAAATTTTAGTTGAAGTTATATATACCTCATAAGAACCTAACGTAAGAAGATTTATTTAAAAACATACTTTAGATATATTTTTAGTAATAGGTATTAGAAATATTTAATTGAAATTTGATCTTTGTGGTAATCACACTGAAGTTCAGTTTCACTTGCAAGTAATAACAAAACTACTATATTAAGAAACATCGATTAAAACAAGTGTTACATTGTATTATTTAGAACCGGTCCCCTTTCATGACATAAAAATTTTTGATTAATGTTTCTCTATACCTTCTTTATTCTTTAATGTCTGACTCGGCGGCTACCGGTTTTTAGCTTCTGATTGACGGCTGTCGGCTCCGCTTGCCGACTTACAAACATTTTCCTGCTCGTCCTACATACTTTATTACATCGTAATAAAGTTTAATTTTGCTCAATCCTAATAAAAATCAGTACATTAATACTGGCATTCGCTGCGGCGCCGGTCAACAGCTAGAACTTGAGTATCATCCACTTACTTACGAGTTTCTATTCACATTTAATCATAATCGTGACAGATTTAAACATCGTCGTTATGTTCATTATAAATAATACGCAATAATTTATTGGTTTCTATAAAGATATCACCTTCATTAGTGCTAATGGGTCCTGTCATAAATATTACTAAATTAATTTTCATATTTACTAACTTTCCTCTTTTTAATTTATTGCACGTTTTACAATCTCTTATATCAAATTTGAATTCTACAATATACATTCTACAATCCTTGATCGTTTCGAAAATAAATATTTTGGTAGACATTCGACCTTAAACATTGAAAAAACTAATTTAGATTGTTTCATCGTTGTTTAACAATAGTATTTAGGTAACGAAACTGGTATTCTATTTTATATTTTTACTACCGAATCTATTGTACGTTACTTGGCAATTTATTTTGGTAGCTCGGTTAGTCCTACAAAAACAGTTCTCATCGTAAGTCGATGTGCCAAGATCACATCCCTTGGAGCGTATTAATATGTTCGTATTTAAATATGAAAAGGTACCATTCACACTCGAGCGATTTTATTGCGTGTATTGAAAGGGCCGGGCACAAAGGACCCCTGTCGTGGGTTTTTGACACCACATCTAATCTGCGATCAACATAGGACAGTATTGACTACCCATATTGATGTACAAAAGGGTGTGACGTTTTCACCGCTGTCTTAGGGAATAGAGTAATTGAACACCATTTGTTTTTTTAAACTGGTCCTGAATATTTTTGGTATAGGCTGCGTATGGTTATGTATTTTAAGGTATCGTTGTGCTCATTAACTTTGTGGTATGTATATCATCTTTTTTGGTGTATATTAAGCTTTGACAGCTTTTACAGTTTTTTCGTGAATTCATATAACTATCATAAGTAGTTTTTTATCTGTTTCACATTGTAAAGTTTTTTTGTTATACGTTATGTTTTAACGGAATAAGTCAAGGTATCTTAAAACGGTTGCAGGAAAATTCACAAGATATTTATTTCATTTTAAGGTAATATCAATCTTTTATATAGGGTTTTCCTTCCTGACGAACTTCCTCCAGAACGCACGAACCGGTTTCGACAGTTTTGCATTCGTTAGAAATGTAAAAAATAGAGAAAATCATTTTACACATACAGCACCATCTCTAATACCTGGGGAACAACACAACGGCGCTTTAAAGCTACTCATAGTACTCTGCTCAATTAATTTCTCGTTAAAAAAGTTTATTGCAGGTCCTGTTAAGGGGTCACTAGGTATGATGAGCATTTAAATTTCTTATAGAAAATAATATACTCATCTCTGTTACAACGCGGGCGGAGACACGAGATAGTGCTTCATAGATAAAAGTTTAAATTGCGTATAAAATAAAAGAAAAAACTGACGCGTTGCATTAATTTATGTGTTTAAAGTTATTTATCATAAAATATTAATTATTACACCAGCCAATTACAATAAATAAGCACGATTTATGTTGCTGATATCAGTAATTGCCCATAAAAATAGCTCCGGCATAATCGACTTAAGTTATTTTGCTTGTATTTTATACAATAAAGTATTAACTGTGTTATGTACGAGCTGCTTTATAAAATTATAAATAAAATTTTATTCCAAATTTCACTCTACAATATTAAATATATAAAATAAGAAATCCTGACTGTCTGACTGATTTATATTCGCCGAGCAAAAACTGTTAAAGTTACAGCCATGAAATATGGTGAGTAAGATTGTTTTATTGGGTAGTAACCTGCTAAGAAAGGAATTTTAAAATTTCTACCCCTAAGGGGGTAAAATAGGGGTTTAAAGTTTGTATGAAAGTTCGTCATTTGTTCAGTTAAAGACATGAAAATTTATTTCCGAGCTGCTGATTCAAAATAAATGGATACGTGTTTAAGCATTTTTTTAAAATTCTACCCCTAAGTGGGTGAAATGGGGGTTAAAGTTTCAATGAATTTTTCTACAAAATTTCGTATATTTCTTGAGTAAGAAACCTAAAATTTTGTTTCAGAGCTGCTAATTCAAAATAAATAAATACGTATCTAAGCGTTTTATGAAATTTTACTCCCAGAGGGTGAAATAGGTTTGAAAGTTTGTATTAAATACTTTTTAATGTGAGCGAAGCTGCGGGAAAAATATAGTTTAAATGTATATAACTTTACAAGAAAATACATTTGTGCCATATTTAGTTGTGAATAACCGATGGCCAAAATGTAAAAAATAGAAACTCAATATGTATAAA
>JAOTAV010050727.1:0-16268 GCA_026546445.1 Cyclargus thomasi
TCAGCCAAATCTGTTCTGCCGTTCTTGAGTTATAAGTGGTGTAACTAACACGACTTTCTTTTATATATATAGATAATTTACAGTGAACTTGCTAAGCTCTAACTTACTTTTGTCCATCTTTGCCGAGATTCAAAGAGCTGGTTCTAATCGCCTGTCGACGATGCGGCGTATGTCCTGGGGATTTCTGTACTTCGCGTAAAACTTCCGGATCAGGCTTCAAGTCCACTGGGGACGGCGGTTCTACGTATACCTAAAAAAGTTTACAGTTTGAATGACACATTACTATTATTGTGAGCAGAATAACATCTATTACGGTTTGTTTCTTGAATTATATTATTGATTTACCTCTGTGTTATGACTATTGTGCTCCTTATAATAATTGTGCCTCCAACTCGCCGGCTGACATTCCGAATCGCTCAGCGCACTGGAATCGTCACTTTTCAGTCCTCTGTGGAATATCCTCTTCGCTCTTCCCAATTTGGACTTGGAACTTTTATTGCTAGAGCCCATACTCCCATCTGACGCGTAACTTGAACTGTCATCTCCAAAAGGTGGATGTAAAACGAATGATTGCTCTAAGGGTGCTATGGGGGATGGTGGCATTATTGTCATGGGGGACGGAGGTTGTGTTCTGATCTCGGGAGCACGGATGGGGGAGCTATTGAAGTCGGGAAACGGAAATGCCGTAGGCGTAGTTGGAGTCATGTCTATGTAGTTGAGTTCAGGGTATTTGTCTGTTTGGACGTCTAGGAAGTGGGGTGATGATACTATAACTTCTGTTCTGTTCTGTCGCTTTCTTCTTCTCGTTTTGAGTGATTCCACTCGTCTGAGGAGGGCTTTGGCTCCGTCCCGGAGTCGCTCGGACCCCGTTCGCCGAAACCTCGTCCCTGTGTCCTCCTCATCTTCTTTGTCGCTTGGTAACTGTATCTGGCCGGGCACTGCTAATCTGGAAACAAAAAAGTAAATAAGTTAACGTTTTTGACTTGCTGATTAAATTTTGCAACACACAACGGCGCAACCAGGAAAGTGTTAACTTGAATTTTTCCAAAGGCGAGTGAAACTGTTTCTAACTTTATTGCATTTCAATTTGCGAGCGCAATATTTCCAAGTTTTCATGTTCGAGTATATCGAAGCGCTGAAATATGAAATATAAATGGGTCATATAAATTTCTTGAGTACACCTAATATTTCATCTGGTAAATTTAATATGGCGGGTGGAATGAAAATTTCAATATTCTCATTCTACGAAGTGCATACGCTGCATACTATGTCATAACATTCTTAGATGATAAAATTCTTTTAAAAAATGTAGCTTTGACTTAATTAAAAAGAATTTTTTCAGGTTTTTCATAAAAATAATTATTTCATTTCATGTGTGACATTTTCCACGTCTTGTTTTATGGCCCGAAACTTTAGTACAGTAAATATTATTATAACTGTGTCTGTAATATATTCTATGACATCTCCTGCTGCTAAATAACCATTTAAATTATTAAATTCATCCACAAGTTCTCGGCAAGTTAATTGAAGTGAACAATTTAAACGGACAACTTAAAGTGACTTAAGTATTCATACTCGGGTATAATCTTGCCTCAAAGTTTCTCGGTCGTTAAGCGCTGAAAGTTTTCACTTAAGTTTATTCCAATCCCATTAATTTTTCAGGCGCTTTCAGTGAATCAATTCGTATTTCAGTGTCTAGGTTACTTTTGCGGCGCCGCGGAGGGTCGACATTACCCAGCTCGATCCATTACTATTTGTAATATTTATAGTTTAGGATTCCTTGTTATGGTATCTCTTTATAACCGGCGATTACGGACGAATAGAGGGCATACTCGCTTCTGTGAGCCGATCATCGTCTATGATCGATCGAACGATTGATTGGACGCAGAAAACTGGCGTGAATCGGCGTTGTGCTGTGTTTTGTTCGGTGAGTGAGTTTACCGGTGGCCAAACTTCCCTAATCCACCTATCCCTATTGCCATTCCTTACTTTTCCCGTAAAGGCTAGTGACGCTCTTGCGACTCTTCGGATGTCACGAGTGTCCATGGGCGACGGCAGTTGCATTCCATCAGGTAACCCGTCTGCTCGTTTGCCTCCAAAAATATTATAAAAAAACGTGCGATCAATGGTTATCCCCGATTATGTAGAGTCTGCATTACGGCTTAATTTACAATTCGATGTAAGTTGGCACAAAACTTCATAGAAAATGACAAAATTTGTGTAGAATTTCATGCCAAGCTAATCTACGTAATTTGCTGCATGCTGTGAGAAAAAAATAAATACTCAATAGAAGGCAGCAATGGAAGACAGGATCTTGGCAAGGCAATCTTGAAACAACAGTCTTAGCGTAATTATTATTTAATCTAATCTAAATAACTTTATAAAGGAGCGAAGATGCTTTGAAAGAAAATCTAAAGAAAACCTCAAGACAAGTTATTTCGTCTTAGTTGAGTATACAGAGTGTAATTAAACTGAGCAATAATACTTAGGGGACGTATGTGTTCCTTGTTTAATAACATAGACCAATTATTTTATAATTTCTCTATATTTAATAGGTATAGTTCACTGCCAGAGTCGCGCAAAATGAGCAATTTTATTGTGATTTGTTTTTGAAGTGATCGAGAGTTATAAATTATAAATTTCGGCACTGCTGCTTTCATAGAAATAACATTACATCTAGGTGAATCATATAAACCGAATTTATTATTTTCATTTTTCTCGTTACATCCCATAGCATGTTGTTTTTATTTAAACTAGGAAATCCCTCATATTCAACCCCCACGGGAACGGAGAACAAACACTAATCAAAACGTTCATAATTTATTCGCAGCATTCTGATATGAAAAGTATTCTCTAGAGAGGTTAATTGAAATTGTTTATCAGTAGTTTTCATGTTTCATTTAGAAAACAATAATAAAACAATATCCATACAACAACGTTTATGATTTTAGCTTTCGCGTATTTTTTCGCCAATTAGTCAGCTTTTAAGTTTTGGCGCGCCATTTAACTATGCTACCCGGCAAAGTTAGTATTTAATTGATAAATGCTTTCTGCGAATAGAACTCTTGGAAACTTCCAATTTGTGATTTCACGGAATCGATTTAGTTCTAAAACGTTATTTATTTACTTGCTATTTATTTACTAGTACCACCAATTACCTTGATTCAGAACACAATAGAACTTTTAACAGTATATCAACCACGTAAATGAGAGTAGAAAGTAATTTAATTACGGCTTTCGCTGTTAAACTCATTTGCGGCAGTTAAATTATTTAACTAATAACGTGCCGTAACTTTCCGCTCTATAAACCCAGACCCTTTTGACGCAATAGGTAAGGCCGTGTGCTCGGTGATGGCGTTTAGCGAAGTAGGGGCGTGTGCACAGTGATGGCGGTTAGCAAGGTGTGTTCAGTGATGGCCGTTAGCAAGGTAAGGGAGTGTGTTCAGTGATGGCGGTTAGCAAGGTAAGGGAGTGTGTTCAGTGATGGCGGTTAGCAAGGTAAGGGGTAGTGTGTTCAGTGATGGCCGTTAGCAAGGTAAGGTAGTGTGTTCAGTGATAGCGGTTAACAAGGTAAGGGAGTGTGTTCAGTGATGGCGGTTAGCAAGGTAAAAGTGTGCTGAATTGTAGCAACTAGCGAGCGAGTCTTTGGTTTTGCTTAAAATCTTAATTTACTAAACTTTAAGCTATGGATATCCGCAAAGTAACGTCTCATTCTATTAAATATCTTTTTATTTTGCTTCAACTTTGCTACTGTCCGTCGGTCGGTGGGCAATTTAATCAAAAAAGGTCAAAGACGTAGAGATCATTTTATAGCGGGAAAGAACATAGTACATAGGGATGCCTCTGTTCAAAGGAACAGCATTACATGCATTTTCGATTGGCCCATCTTATCTGTTAACCGTGCTCAGTTATCTGACTGAAAAAGATGACTTTCTATGTTTCATTACCTAAACCAATCTCGCGACCTGGTGTCGAGCTCTAACTACTAAACGGAGGCGCTAACACTAATAGTCAGTCTGCTAGCACTGGCACCCCACCTCACTACGGTAGCTCTAATATTAATAAACAGTCCGCTAACACTGGCACCTGACCTCAAATAACCTATCATTATACTAGGTTTGGCAACAAAAAGAGACCAAAATGGACGCGGTGAAGGGCCAGAGCACACAGCCGGGGGGCACAATTATTGTCATTGTTCTGATGGGCGATGGGCCAACATTCCGTTGTCCCACTTGTTTACATTTTAACTAGCCTCTTGCCACACCACGAATGTCATACAGTAAAGCAGGGTGCTCTTGAAATAAAACTTATTTAACTTTGATGCAATAACACCATCGAGCAGTGAAGGATTTACATATTTATAAGACCACTTTATTTATGCTACTCCGTGAACCTACGAAATTTGCTGCCTTCTTGAAATTTGGAGTCTAGGACACTGCCGCCCATAGACCATGGCCTCCCACGGCTTTATAGTTTCATGCCTGTTATCTTCGATCAAATATTACTAAGATGCACAGATTCCTTCAAAATTTAATAAAATAATGGCGCCAAGACTATCTGATTAAAAACAACGTAAATCAAAATCAATTGTAGTAAAAACTACAACTTAATTTAATGAGTTAAATCTCACAATCGTACAAAGGTTAGATCTCGCGGTCTCGTTGCGACTAGGAGCAGACCAAGGCATTATGCGCGGTTTTGCCGGTGCCACTTTTTAGACGGCAACTGTGACAAATCTTTATAATATTTGATCGAAGCTTGCCTTCCAGTATTTTTAGTAGCCTAGATAAAATTCGGTTTGTTATGTATTTTTGGCGGTGGATCTGGACCAGAGATAATATATGTGTAAATCCCACAAATTGTAGAATAGGGGTTTTATTTTCAGCGTGCGATATGACAAAGCGCTGTGGTGCTGTTTCAAGTTATTCAAAATCTGACTTCGGTGTTTGTGTGCTTGGTTCGAGTGGTTAATTTCGGAAATTGTCTACTGTGTATATTTATATTGTTACTTTGTCTAGTGGTAGAATTTCAAGTACCATCAGTAGCCCTGTTTTGGGGCTATCGACGCTCTTGTAGCTACTCTGGTATTGTGTTCTGGGTGGCCTAGAGGTATTAGACGAATAATTATTTGTTTGGACAAGAGATCCTAGTCAATTCATTTTGGAATATTTTTGAATTGTCGATAAAAAGTCTATGAATCTAACTTTTACCTGCGGCTTCACTCGAGTGAAAATTCGAAAATCGCGTAAAACAGAAACATTATGTTTTATTCGACACCAAAAGAAGTTGTTATATTGCTCTCTAACGAAGTCTACGCCTAAAAATTTAAGTCAATTGGTTGCTTCGTTAAAGCCTGAAAGAAGGATAAACAAACAAATAAATAAACAAACACGCTTTCCCTTTTACTAAATTGGTATGGAATATGGATATGGATCAAAGGCATGATATGAGTAGGATGCCGAATTCATACTGTCGAATGCTTAGGTGAATTCCATTTTTGATCCGCGATTATTTATGGAAAAGTGCCGTCTAGGACCTAATTTTCGTACCTCCTTTTAGTTTGTCACACTGTTGCGCAGGTTTCGAAAATCGTGCCAATTCTTAGAAATTCTTTTTGTGAACTTTTTGAACTGCGATTTCAGCACCAAGTCTTAGAATTGGGCAACTGCTATAACAAATATAACTTTTAAAAAGCAATTTGTCTGTCCATTAGTTCGACGCGAGTTAACGAACTTCGTGCAGTGAAAATTGACGGCTATTACTGATGTGATTGACAATGATTACCTAAGCCCTTTATACAGGGTATAACGAAAAAGTGTGATAATATTTTTTGAGAATATTACGAGCAAGCACCCTTCTAAAATTTGCTAAAAGAAATTATTGTAAACACAAAAAGCTAAAACTCTTAGGACTACTATAACGTTAACAAATCGTATTTTTAACGCTTTGAATTCAATGTTTTCTCATGAATCAAAGCATGAATAATAAATACTAGTTATATTATCTATATATTAATACGTGAGCGGTAAAGTTTGTACCCCTTTTTACAAAAGACGCGTATATGTAAAAGCATTAATTTCTCTCAGTTATAGTTCATATGGACGAGGAGCGTGGAATACCAATATTATTTTAAAATATACTTTAATCTCACTTATTTTTAATAAATAAACACTATAATATTTTGACAGGACACGATAATCATACACGAAATATTCTATTGTTTATGGTTGACGTCTGTGTTTTTAAATAAAATTTAATGTCCGAGAACTTTATGCCAGATTAAAGTCAGGGTGACCTCTAGTAATTTGTAAAACGGTAACCGTTTGTGTGTAAGCAAGTAATCTCTGAAGATAACGTACCGATTTAAAAAAAAATCATAGCAATCACATTGTCTGAGATTGCTAAAGGCATATTTTTGTTTTGAAATTAATAAGGTAGGAAACGCTTAACCAAATGGCAAGGAGCAGTTTAGTTTATAAAGAACTAGATTTTACCCACAGCTTCGCTCGCGTTAAAAAGTATTTTCATACAAACTTTCAACCCCTAAAAACCACCCTTACGGGCTGGATTTTACAAAATCCCGTCTTAAAGAGTACCTGCGTCCTAACGAGAACCTGCATGCAAAATTTGAAACCCGTAGCACTTGTGTTTTCTGAGATTATATACAATATATATACTTGCAAGGATTTACAAATTACCAGCAAATATTCTGCTAACACAAGTAAATGACGTGGAAAGTGGAAACCATTATCTGTGTTTACATTGAGTACACACTAGTACATTGAGAAACTTTGTTAGTAATATTGGCATGTGTTTATGTAAGGCCAGTTTTAATATACCACACTCAATAACTATCTTAGCCGATAGTACACGGGGACAGAGTGATGTTTAATTAGCTTATTTTAAATTTTTGTGTCACCTTCTGATCATCGCTTTTTGAGAAAATCAAAATTTTGTAGATGATTTTTTAAAAATGTTATAAAACTTGTAAACAAAAATTTAACTTAAAAATAAGAATGGCATCATATCTAGAACTAGATTCAGATTCTTGGTTTTAAAACACTGTCCTGTATTTATCATCAGTCAGCGCTTAATACTTAGAGCGTCATCAAACAATTCTGAGATGCTGTTTTCATTGAAAAAGTTTCTTTATGATTGAAAACAGCATCTCAAGATTTTTGATCATACTCTTAAGTACTAAGCGCTGACTATTGATACGAGCCCTAATGCCCCCCTCTTGAAAATCGGCGAAAACAGACGATGACACGCGAGCACGATTGTGTAGAGAATTCGTCTATGTTCGCCTTTGATCAGTGAGTTGACAAAGTACTACGGACGATTATGCGGTGTGCCAAATAACAGCGACCATCCGCGATTATGTGGAGCGGTTTTTTTTAATGATATTTAGGGGGTAAACGAGTAGACGAGTTACCTGATGGAAAGCAACTGCCGTCGCCCATGGACACTCGCGACATCAGAAGAGTCGCAAGTGCGTTGCCGGCTAATTATGATGGGAATAGGGATAGGGGATTAGGGAAGTTGGGCCACCGGTAAGTTTCACGCCAGTTTTCTGTGAGGCCGTGGTATCACTCCGGTCTAGCCAGCATTCGGCGCATTTGTGCCGAAGCATGGCTCTCCCACGGCAATGAACATCCGTATTATGTACTTGAGATCGGAAAATGCCTAATTGGTACACGCCTCCACCGGGGTTCGTACCTGCACCCTCTCGAGTGCCAACCAAAGGTCTTACTCATTAGGCCACCTATACCTTTCAACTTAATTTGACAACACATCTGAGTGCAGACTTGCAGAGTACAGTTTGTACGACCTATACCCATGAATGTGCATTAAAACAGCGTCAGTATACCGATCTTGAGCATCAGTGTTAATAGCGATTTATAAACACGGCCTTAAATACTAGTAGGTGGCTACCAGTAGTAGCTCTACTAATAAGAAGTAGAGATATTATTTTCTAGCTTTTTAGTCTAATAGACAGGCATATACATAAGCAGTTTATAAAAATTGAAACGACTATACAACCGAAATTATCTTAACTTATCAAGTTTAAATATTACTTACTAAATATCATTTTGGTACTTGACATAATAAATTGATAAACAAAATTTTAAGAAAGTGTCTCAAATGTAATTTCCGGGGAAATCGGTTTAAGCTAGGGCTGCCATCACCTCGGGGGCCGTTCTTTCCGGGGCATTTGGTTGAAATGTGAATATTTCCCCGGACACATTACAAGAGTGGTTACGAGATCAATTTCTTTCAATATCTTTAACACTTCTTAGCCTGGCCGTTTTCTGCTAAAAATTTTCCTGGCCGTTTTCTGCTAAAAACTTCGTTGCAAGAAATTGTGAAATTATATTCAAATAATGTTATCGTAGAAGTTTTGGACAAAGAAGTTACTTTATGGGGATACCTAAGTATGTTTACGAAGTTTCTTTCTTTCGTGTATCGGTGCATGAACGAAAAGAAAAATTAGATTTTGCCATCTAACAAAAGTGTCTATGCTTAACTTTTAAAAAACTCTCCGTAGGTGTCCAAACTAGGAAAAATGAGGGAAATCCGGACGGATGGCAGCCCTAGGCTAAAAGACTTCGCCGACGAAACATAATGAGTTTTGCAATTTTTGTATTACTCAAAACAAGATCCAAACCACAAAATTCATAAGATTAAATCTGGTTAAGTGACAGTAGCAGAGCTTGTAAGTTAAGGGCTGTTTCAACACTTACTGATAAGTGTCAGATAGTCTATCTACATTTTTTTACAGATGTATGGAAGAATATGTCAAAAAGTTGTGGATATCCTATCAGAATCTTTATTAGTAAGCTGTGAAACATGCCTTAAATCTTCAAATTTTTATCAGAAGATTTTGTCTTAATAGTGTTAATAGACATTAGAGTGAAGGCATTTCCTAGAGAAGTTTTTTTATGATATTTTAGGGGGCAAGCGAGCAGACGGCTTACCAGAGAAAGCATCTGCTGTCGCCCATGGACACTCGCGACATCCGAACAGTCGCAAGTACGTTGGCGGTCTTTATGAAGGAATTTAGGCCACCGGTAAACTCACTCACTGAACGAAACGCAGCATATCGCCGTTTCATGCCAGTTTTCTGTGAGCCCGTGGTATCACTCCAGTCGAGCTGGCCCATTAGTGCTGAAGGCTCTTCCACGACAAGGATCATTCGTATTATGTACTTGAAATCGGAAAATGTCTCAATGGTAAACGCCTCCACCCGGGTTCGAACCGGCACCTTCCCTTTGTCGTGGAGAGCCATATTTCTGATGTTATAAGTGTCTATGGGCGAAGGCAGTTATTGTTTTCTATCAGGCGATCCAACTGCTCTCTTTCCCTAATTTTGTCAAATTTGAAACTTTATAGATTAAACACACAGGTACCTTTAGTACTAAGCCGTTAGTTAATAGCCAGTAGTTGATAAGGAACCAACTTTCTAGTGTTAGCTGAGCTATACGACCTGCTAACTTTCAAGAAGAGAGCGTATTCCCTCTTAAAAGGCCGGCAGCGCAGCTGCAACTCTTCTGATGTTGCGAGTGTCTATGGGCGGCGGTAGTTGCTTTCTATCAGGTTGCGTGCTCGTTTGCCCCTTTATCTTATTAATTAAAAAAGCTAACTTAATTCAGTATTCTCGATTAGTTTTACAGTACACAGTGGCGTGACTATACCGTGCGAGGCCCGTCGCAAATTCGTTTTCGTTCCACATTGTAAAAAAAAAATAGCTCAGCTGGGGGCTGATCGGGGGGCCCTTCTGGCTGTGGGCCCGTGGCATCTTGCCGGCTTGCCACCATGTAGCTACGCCACTGACAGTAATAATAATGGTCAGAGACTGATATAGCGTCAGAAAAGCTATCTTATGGGTAGTTTTTCTGCCTATATGATAGAGTAAAAATCTGTTTCACAAGTATCAGATTTGACAATGTAGCAGATTAGCTTCTTCTACGGGTACTCCGATCAATCATATTTATCTGGCAGACATTTTGATAAAAATATCTTCAGCTTTATCAGTAAGAGGTGCAGCAGACTCCAAATATACAAAGAGTGTCTGTCGATAGCTGAAGCAAACCACGACAGACGGGTAGATTTTAGGGTTGCCAAATCCAGGCCGATAATTTCCTGGACATTATTGGAGCCACGCGTTCGTGACCCCAGAAATTTTCAGGCGATTCCTTTGAATCAGAGTTTAGGTTGGAGACTAAATTTCGAAAAAAGAAATCCGTGACAGCACTGGATGTACGCAAAATTCCGGGACAATCTCGGAAATCCCGGCCATGTGACAACCCTAGTATATTAGAAAATACGGAGTACAGAAATACTAAGGGCCTGTTTCACCGCTTACTTATAATTCTCGGATAGTCTATCCACAACTATTTATGGAGAATCTGTCAAAAGAGTTGTGAATAGCCTAACAGGGGGGTTATTATAATCTCTTATTCCCAGTCAAGTTCCAGCCAGTCAGCAGTCACGTGACACTAAATACGTAAAGTTTGACGTTCCCTAATGTCACTAACATGTTTAAAATCCATTCATAGACAACCAAACTAGTATTAATTCAGTTATTATTCTAATAAGACCTTGTGATACGAAAAAATAACATGGGCGTATATTGAATTGCCTGGAACCATGCAGGTTTGTAATGGTCATAATAGCCCCCCTGAAAGGGAAAATACTTGCATTTCCTACTCCTATTTTCTATTCATTAATTTCGTTGCTCATGGGTCCCAAGACAACTTTAGTATGTCCCTTGGGCTTCTTTAGATTATATTAAACGGGTTTCTTATAGGGGTACAGCTGTCGGTTCTGGTTAATAAAAAGCCACTAAAAGATCTGCGTGCAGGTAGTCTGCATGGCGACACGGTGACACCTGCGCGGGCGCCGGCTGTGGGCGGCGTTATCGCTGCATCCTCCGCCCGAGTCGCGCAGGGACGGACTCTATGTAGGCTTTTATAGGCTTTAATAAAACAGTTGATTATTGGGAACTTAGACTTGTGGTAGGAGAGCCCAAGAGGAGAGGGAATTTTAGGTAGGGCGCGTCAGTTTAGGCTTGTGATATCTTATCATCTGATTTCTTAGTTGGTGCGCTAAAAAATAAGCTTACTAATATTTTTGTACTAAAATTATGGGGGATCTACACGGAGGGAACATTTCGCAAAGGTGACCTCTGCGGAGAGGTCTCAATCTTACGCCATGAACTGAGGGTGCATCTTAAGAGAGTTCCAGATGGTGTGAACAAACATCACGTCACTGACAAACCGTTTGACAAACCTCCTTGATCTTGATGCATCTAAATTGCATCCTCCTTTTCATGGCGTAAGATTAAAAATGGAACTACGTGAAAATTGTTTGATCAATTTGACTTTCCGCAGAGGTCACCTTTGCGGAATGTTTGTTCCCGCCGTGTAGAACATTTTAAAAATGACACTGAAACACAATATCCAAGTCTGGCCCAGTGGCCGCAGCGTATGGGCTGATGGATTATTTCTAAGAATTATCATTTATGTTACAGCGCTGACATTATAATGGCTTACATTATTTTAGCAAAAAATTGAGTGGATTTGTTATGACCTTATTAAGCATATTTTTTAGAATATTACTAATTCAGACTGTCTGGATTTGACATAGCTATATACAGACATAGTATAGTGCCAGTATATTTTGTCATTTCATCACTGAAATGCTCTTTTAGCATATAGTCGAAATAAAAATGAATGTAAGTTATTTGCTACGGTGACTTTACCGTAAATAACATAATCAATATAACGAAGGTCACGGTTCAAACGAATTGCTGTACGAGTCAAAAGCAAAAAAAAATCGTTTCACGACAGTTGTTAGATAACAGTTGTTGTTTTTGTTTCGAAATGAGTTTCCAAAAAAAGGAGGAGGTTTTATGTAACACTGTGAAATTCTCAAAACATTATGATATTCATAATAATGACAATAATAATGATGATGATGATTATGATGATGATGATGATGGTGTCCCCCCATCATCATCATCATCATAATCTCACGTAAGCAGCCCTAAAGTGAAGGAAGGGTGAACTACGCAGTTATTGCTAGACCTGAAGCGCAGAGCGCAGGCTCGATATAACTCCCCTACTATTGGTTTTCGAATTTATTTCTATTCTCTAAGTGCATGTAGGTGCATATACAGCAAGTAACGCGATTTCTATACAATCACCGATATTAGTTATTCGACAAGGCGAATACAGACGAATATCAGCGGACAGAGATCAGAGGCGACCATGCCTCAACACAACAGTGTCATCGTCTGTATTCGGCAATGGGCTAGTTGTTCTTATGAATAAGAAACAAAAGAGTATATTATGATAATTTTATTTATCTATTAGCGAAATATTTAAATTTTCTTTCATATAATTACGATATCAATTTTTTATTTCTATTTTTTAAAAATCACCCTTTTTTAATCTGTAATCTGTATTTCACGAAACGCGGTCTGCCACGACGACAGTCTGTGACGTCACTAAACACAAAACCGGTCAAAACAAATGACGACGAAGTTGGAGAAAAATTTTCATATTAAAAATTAAAGATTTTTGAATAAATTTATTTAATGAAAAGAAAAGTAAAAATAAAAGTTGTTTGTTTTGCGATAAGTGACGTCACATCCCATCATGGCGGACAGCGTTTTCGCGGGCGTTCAAAATAACATAAAATTTGAAGTTATTTTATAACAGCGTAGCGAGGCTATTTTGCGGTAATAAAATAATCAATTGAAAGTGATATTGTAAGAAATAAATTTACCTTAATTTTGCAAAAAGTAACAAATACCCTATTATAAAGAGGAGCTATAAAGTGTCAGAAAAAATAATACTTCGCGGTCGGTAGCATACAAATGTCACTTTTTTAAGTGTCTTTTGTCATACTACATCACTACGTTATGTTCATTGTATTTTGACACGCACCCAGCGAATAGTGTACGAGCCTATGTAAATCTCCACATAGGCGATTATGATGCAGGCCCTTTACATACGAAAAAGCTCTCATATAATTTTGGATATTCTATATCGGAGCGTTTGGCAGAATGCCAGGTACTACAGGTTTGTTTACGTATCCCATGTGTAGCTCGGAGTATTGACATAATATCACAAATAATATATATTATGCTGGTTTTCCTGCGGCTTCGCTCGCGTGGTGGCAAAAATCGTTAATAAATACGAGTATTTTGGGAACATGATGTTCTCCCGTAACCAAAAGTAGCTTAGACAGTTACTCTCCAATCTTTCAACCAGGTCAAATATCAAGTCTATGGTTGCTTTATTTGGTCGATAAAGGGAAAACAAACACAAAAATAAAGAAACAAAGAAACTGTCCCATACATAATATTATTATGGAAGATTTTTAATTTTTTTTGTGTACGTAATCTGTGAAATAAATAGTTATTTACATTGCTTTTGCACTATTTCTTTACTAGGGTATCGAATCACAAATTTGCCGTTTTATTACAGTAATTATTATAAAGTAATTATTAATGTTGTTAAGTCATTATTGCGATGCAACATTTATAGGGCAATTATAAATAAGTTATTAAGACATTTATTGCTTGCTATTTGTTTGCTATAAAATATGTTATTTGTGTTATTATATTGATGATGATGATTGAACTTTATATCAGTTGTGCTTCGTGAACGGGTTGTAGAATCATAAATGCTAAAAGTTATACTATAATCACTAATAATCATTCTTTAATTTTAGGTAATAAGTTTTATATCGACGGCAGAGCGCAGAAGTGGCGTATCTCAAAAAGTTCAACTTTACACAAGAGCCAAACATATTTTATTTAATTAAGAAAGAAAGTTGAAATATTGGATTATACGACTAGCATGTTGTATAAATTAATGTGTCATACATTTTTTAAATAGTTTTTTGGCTCTGGAGTAAATTTGTGCTTGGGCCTGGATTTATAATCGGCCTACAAGGCCTATTTATAAATCCAGGATCAAGAGGACAAAATAGGGGTTGAGAGATTGTAACGAACTTCTTAACAGGAAGCCGCGGGCAAAAGCTAGTCGTATAATAGTAAAATGTAAAAATGTAAGTCCATTCAGAGTCTAAGCTTGGACCGACGCCAACACGATGTCTGTTGACTTTCGTTTCACTTGTTGCACTTTTGTTTAATATATAGTAAGCTACTTACATAACTATCTTTACATTTCTAATGATACCTTTTTTAAGAAGAATAATTGTAAAGGTATTTATTTCTTAAAAGTTGTTGCGTAGAGTTGAGGTCGTGCCCAAAAATGAGTTATTGATTTATAGTGGCAACATCGTCTAGGCTTGACCTGGGCGTAGCTCTGTCCAGGTTTAAGCCACCTACATAAAATCTATAAACGAATCACATCAATAATGCCCTGAAATGTGCAGGGCGCAGGCCCCGGTGCAACGATATTACTGCTCGTTCTAGAACGCAACTCGAAAACAATTCGATGCTTTTTAAGCCACTTTAAGTTGCTGTTTCTTCACTTCCTGATAAGTGTCGGATAGACTGTCTGCAATTTATTTGATACATTATCCATACTTCAACTGTTAATTATGTGAATAGCCTATACGGTACTTATCAGGCAGAGGTGCAAGTTGGAACATTTTTGCTGTTAAAAGGAATATATTATGTGTTGTCATATGAATTGAAATGAAAATACGTTGTAATTAGAAGAAAGAGTGTAATTAGCAAAGAAAATTAAAAAAAAATAGAATTTATTTCTTTGAATACCCACGCACGTCGAACTGTTTCCATATTAATATGGGTGGACGTCGAACACACATGTAAAATACTTTTCAACGTGCCATTAGGAGAATTACGTCACGATTACCATTTTTTATCATAATATTACTTTCAGAAATCGTTGGATATAAAATATTTATTTTTGTTTGAAATTACGTCACTTCGAGTCGAATATAACTCGAAAGCGTGAGAAACAATGGTAACGCCGCGCAAGCTCTGTACCTGTTGCGCGTATACAAAATATACATAGCCACGTCACAATACATAATAAGTATAATATAAAACACTATACATCTATTATACACTAATTATAAGCCATACAGAATACACGAAGAAGAAACCAGAAAAATACTGAACAACAAGTAAAATGAAGTGAAACAGAATATCCACTGAGCGTGCCACGTGTAATATTTATAATCGTAAATGACTTACTTGTAGCCTGACCAAACTTGCTATTATTATGATCAACGCCACGGCAAGGTACATGCACTTGGTTTTGACTGAACTATGATTAAAAAAAAACTCGACCCACAAAGTTCTGAGCAAAAAGTACTCACCGTTTCTAACACAACAGCGAAGTGAGGTTCGCCGGCGGTGCTTTCGGGTCGATAAAACCGCGCATGCGATGTCTGCTTAGCTACGCTTTATTTTGTATACCTATGTGCTTGTCACCCGACTTCGCTGGATAATTTACCCTGCGTTTATTTAAAAACTAGCTTTTTTTAATGATATTTAGGGGGCGAGACGGGTTACTTGATGGAAAGCAACTGCCGTCGCCCATGGACATCGGAAGAGTAGCAAGTGCGTTGCCGGCCGTTTTATGAGGGAATAGGGAATGAGAATAGAGACAGAGGATTAGGGAAATTGGGCCACCGGTAAACTCACTCACATAACGAAACACAGCACAACGCCTTTTCACGACAGTTTTCTGTGAGGCCGTGGTATCACTTCGGTCGAGCCGGCCCATTCGTGCCGAAGCATGGCTATCCCTCGGCAATAAGCATCAGTATTATGTACTTGAGATCGGAAAATGTCTCATTGGTACACGCCTCTACCGGGGTTCGAACCTGCACCCTCTCGAGTGCAAATCAAATGTCTTACCCATTAGGCCACGGACGCTTTTGAAAGCTGTTCTGTTTCCCGGGGCTGTTATCGCGGCTTGTTTGCGTGTACTTCGAATAACTTATGTGTTAATACATGTCAGCTAACTCCGTGTTATATTTAATCAAAATCGCTCCAGTCGCTTAAGCGTTAAGTAACAAACATGCACACCAACAAACTCACAAGCTTTCGCGTTACGTTTGTAAGACCAGCATTCACCCTCGGTTTGACTGCGTGGAATAGATTTATCTTACGGGCGCATCCAATTTCAATAGGGAATATGCGTGTAAAACAAAATTTATTGGAAGCAAATTATCACGATGGTGGGTTAAAAGATATACAGAATGACAAAAAATCTCTGAATTCTGTTGATAAATAACTAAGATATTAGCGATGTAAG
>JAOTAV010050738.1:0-16264 GCA_026546445.1 Cyclargus thomasi
TGTGTTATTCTGATGTATAAGCTATATTGTGGTAAAGTTTCATTCAAATCCATTCAGTAGTTTTTACGTAAAAGAGTCACAAACATCCATACAACAACAAACATACTTACAAACTTTCGCCTTTATAATAGTAGTGGGATTTGAAGGAGAAGCGTGGAATATCAATGTTATTTTAAAAAATATGCTTTAATTTTGGATTTTTTGGATTTTATTTTTAATGAATCAAACCCTACGCACACTACAATATTTTAGGATGACACGATAATTATACACGAAATACTCTTTTGTTTATGGTTGAAGTCTGTGTTTTTTTTATAAAGTTAATAATGGCCTGGTAACGAGACATTTAATTAAATGCAAAGCTTTTTCAAATTTCCTTACTCAAAGCCACTGAACCGATACTGATGTCTGTTTAAGTTTATAAAAAAGCCTTGACCCACCATCCATGTGTAAGGGACCCCTCACAAGTTGGGCACTGATCCGTGCAGCCAGGTTACCGTGATTATACGGTTCCCCGGGGATATATTTAAACAGGATAGCTCCACACAACTCTAGTTAAAGCAGATGTATTTAGGAATAATTTATTTAAGATTCTATAATATATAGATTCTGCTAGGTATTGGCCTATCCATACTTTTATACTCATATTTTAAATGCAAAAAAATGACTATCTGCTACCTTTTCAAAACCGCTGAACGAGGAAGGATATCAAAGAATATCTTTTATGATATCTAGGGCGCAAGCGAGCAGACAGGTTACCAACTGCAACAGCAGTGGGACAGTATAGGCTCCTAAAAAAGGGAGGATGTGGGAATCCAAATATCTTACAGCAACAGAAAAGAATAATATTTTCTAGGAATAGCATCCCTTCACGTTGGCCTGTGATAGATAACTATGATGTTTATTATAAATTTACCTCAATTTTAACTTGTCTCATCATCTTGTAACGTATATCACTTCTCTTATATGTCTTGACTGGTTTTCACGTGGGAGAGCTATGCTTCGGCACGAATGGGCCGGCTTAACCGGAGCGATACATACTCCACAGAAAACTGTCGTGAAACGACGCTGTGCTGTGTTTCGTTCAGTGAGTGATTTTACCGGTGGCCCAACTTTTCTAATCCCCTATCCCTATTCCCGTTCCCTATTGTGACCACTCCTCTTGCAACGCGCGAGGTCGCGAGTGACCATGGGCGACGGAGGTTTTTTTTTCATGAGGTAACCCGCCTGCTTGCTTGCCCCCTAAATATCATAAAAAAAGTTAAGAAAACTGGCGTGGAAAAGCGTTGCGCTGTGTTTCATCCAGTAAGTGAGTTTACCAGAGGCCTCCCTCTCTTCACATTGTTCTCGCTCCCTATTTCTGTAGCAAAAGACTAGTTCTCAAATCAAACAGACACGACATCTTCTCGTTATTGTCTGTATAAAACAAGATTCACCCGGCAAGAGAGGTACTAGGTATGGGATAATAAAGTTATTATGCATGTATTCTAATGGTATTCCTTGATCTTATATAATCGCATGAAAACTTAAGTGGCATTAGCATAACCAGTTTATATTAGCCGCATTTATTATAAATCGCGATTGGCACGCAAGTTGATTGCGGATTGAACTTTGAGCTTTGATTCTTAATAGTGGTATAGAATACATGATAATAGTTGATAGTGGTAAAAGGAAGTCAAATTTAGAGTAAAATAAATAGCTTGAAGAAAGTTGGTAAGCACTTGAGCGTGCTTTGTTGCTTATTATAAGCAACGGGAAAAGGTATCTTTCTATGGCAAGGCAGAAAAAATAGTCTCGGTACTGGTGACAATATTGGGTAGGTATTTTAAGCAAGCTGTAACCAGCTATTATACCTCTCCTATTACACCCCGATACGGCACTGCAGACCTGCCTGGTGAGAAGCGGGTCGTATCTACACCGTAACTACCTCAACCCGAAATCTGTCGGTTTATCTATAGCATCTTTTTCATTCTTTTCATTTCATGCATTTGAACGATGGTTATGCGAAGCCTCTTCAAATTGTATCTATAGGCTATTAAATTTAAACTCGAATATGTCAGCGTAAGCACGTGTTTGTTCTGCGTTTTTTTTCGCTGCTTTTGGAACAAATTTATAATAGATGAAATGATACAATAGATGAAAGTATCCGAAAAATATATGAAGCTTCCCCCATCCCTGTGCCTGAGAGCGGCAGTAAACAAATATGGTTTCAATATCACAATCCTATTAAATATATTATATTGAATGTCGAGAGCTCAAGAATTCTAGTATTATGCGTATTAATTGTGCACGTCGTCCGTACCATGTTAGATAAGGCTAGGCAACTAGACCAAGGTGATAAGGAGTAGGAAAATGTTACCTTAACCGTAACAAAACAGTCATTTTAATTAAAAGGCCGGCAACGCACCTGGCACTATTCTGATTTCTGCTTGTGTGATATGGGCGGCGGTAGTTGCTATCCATTAGGTAATCCGCTTGCTCTTTTGCCCCCTTCTTATATAAAAAACTTATTACTTGTTCCAAGTAAATACCTTGTATAATAAACTGAAATTAGAAAATATTTGATAATTTATTTTTTGGTTAATATATTGCTTTTTCAGAATTCGGCTAAACCTCAACTATTTCTATACGCAATCTTCATAATTTGAAGTCGGTACCAGTCCTAAAGAATTTTTCAATTCCGGCCAGTAGTTCCTGAGATGAGAGCGTTCAAAAAAACAAACTCTTCAGCTTTACATTATTAGTATAGATAAGATATACTATATAGGATAAGATATTAAATTTTTGTTTAGTCTTCATTCCTTACTGAGAACATAATGTCAGGCTTTAACCCGGTGGCAGGTGTACACAAAGGGCATTCGCTCACCCTTACTGCATATTTTGTATTGCATATGGCAGGAGAAATACAAATAAAATCTATATATATAAAACAAAGACGGGTTTGTTACAACACTTATAACTCGAGATCTGCTGGACCAATTTTTATGGTTATTGATTCGTTGGATTTGTCTCCGCCCCGTATAGCAGAATACAATGAAAATAATGAAAACCGATTTGTGTAATAAATAATTAATCATTTCTATAAATTCTCATTTGATTGTTACATGTCAAACATTTGCCAATCCAATCCTGTCACTGTAGTTACAGTATTTGAACAGATTCATGTGTGCGTTCAGAAATTTATTTTGTGTAAAATGTTTCGAAAGTTCATTATCTGTTACATTTGTTTGTTTTAGACATTAATTTGTCAAAATTATTTATTTATTATATTATTATTTATTTCCGAAAATACACTAAGACTTTCTCTACAGGTTAACAAATGTGTAAATGTATTTTTATAAGTGTCTATGATTTTTTTTGACCAGCTATTGTCTATGGGTTGAAAGTTTTGTGCGAGTGTAGAAACGAGAAATCGTCGAGCTTATCGTGCAGATGAACAGAGGAATAATCTTCGAAGTGCAAGAAGATCATTGCATGTTAGGCGGTACGAAGCTTGCCGGGTCAGCTAGTATAGGATATAGCAATAAATACTAAGGAAGTTAATACAAGTACTAGTCCAGTACTATTATTAGGATTATGGTCTCATATTAGTATGATGCCATAAGGCTTATAATCCTTCAGTCAGTCAGTCCTTCATTTATTAAAGATAAATTGTATGTACCTGTTAAAAGTTTTAAATAAATACAGTAGAAACCTTGCTCTCAACCATCAACGTTGTTATACTTCTACGTCTGTTACACTTTATTTATATTTGTCTTGAAATTTTTCCTGTTTTTTTTTGCTACAAGCCTCACGGAGCCCGTGACCTTTCCAACGAATGCAAAACAGTCGAAATCGGTTCGTGCGTTCTAAAGTTCTAGCGTCAGCGATTAGCGAAAAATCGTGGTTTTTGCCACAATCATCGTAGGTAATTTTATGGGATTTTAAAATAGTGTATCCATTTTCCATTAGCCTGTAAATGTAGTAATTATTTTGACGACCTCTGTGGCTCAATGACTGAGCGCGAGAACCACATTTTACATGCCCATCCGACGCATGAATCTTTCCTACCTAAACTTAGAATAATATGTTGCGAGATTCGAACCTATGACCTCAGAGTCACGAGCGATACTACCACTAAACCACGGAGACGTCCTAATTCCTAAACCTTCTTTGGACTTCCACAAACTGGGTCAGCTGATTTCTACGTATTGCAAGATTAAAAAATCAAATATAAAGTAACATGTTTTTAAGTGCCCAGCGACACGAGTTTTTTGATACGAACCACATAAACTTTTTTTACTTTCAGCACTAGGTACTAATTTTACATTTAACTCTTTATAGGAGGCTCATAACTATATTTGTTACATTTTGTATAATATGTATATTAGTATGATTAAGTTGGGAGAACGGTAGCAAGCTCACGTAGGTCGTAACATGATGTAAGAGTATATTAACATAGTAGATATGTTCTATATCGTCGAGAAAGTATTAGTGTGGGCTGGTCGGATGTCCTCATTGTTAGTACTTTGGACAATAGCTCATTGAGTAGATGAACAGCGATGATCAAGTGTTTTGACCGCCCAAGCCTGATCATGAAGCTAATTTTTTTTTAATTCATTACATTAGCAGTAACTACAACACGGTCTCATTAATTGTCTAGTTGACCTTGTCTACTTGACCTGGTGGATGAAGAATTGTAGAATTAACAAAAAATTAAAACCGACGTCCAAAGGAAAAAAAACAAAAATAATAAAAAAGAAACTAAAAAGTTTTAAATGATATTTATTCTTTAATATTGCCTGTTTCAGAATTCGGTAATGCATCAGCCTATTTCCGTACACAATCTTCATAATTTTAAAGTCGGTACCAGCTTACATGTCATATTTTGACTAAATTTATATTTTTGACTGGCGGGTCTACAAATTATGTATGTATGTATAATTGTTTGGTACGCTCTGCAGCCTAAATTACTTTTTTACGCCAAGAAAATGCTGTTCTGCATCCTGCGGGGGATGGGGATCTCACCGCGCGTATGTGGGACTCGCTGCGTCGAAGGATGGTAGTGGCGCAACCTCTACCCACTAAAAACTAGGCGACCTATACCCAATAGAGGCCAGAGGCCTTTATTGTACTATTCATCTGGATTACCGCTGCACAGGCATATGCGAATCGCAGCCAATTCGGAGACGGAGACAGTGTAATGGGCGACTACATCCTCAAGCAGTCCAGTCCGTCATTACTCCAGCTAAGCCTAAATGATTTGATGGATTTTAACAATTGACACTAGGTACATTAAAAAATAAAAAAATCGAAATGGCGGATTTTGGAGTTAAAATTGTTAGGTTCTAAAAAAATATTTCGGCACATTTAGGTCGAGTAGGGTATCATCATAAATGAAGGGGTTTTAATAGCCATTCTAGAAATATACATATCTTGATAAGGTTCTGTTGAGATGTAGCTAAGTATAGTAGGAACTCGATTTTACGGACCTCAGTTATACGGTTTCGCGATTATTCGGACTACAGACCAATTTTATTAATGTCGTATTTTTGCAAGCATGAACATGTCAGACGGAATTTTCATCAAATACATAATATTGTAAACAAATTATTCGTACACACGTTGATTGATTTTGGTTTGCCTGTCTTAGTTTATTAAACGTCTTACACTTTGTATTAAAATACGCTAAATAGCCAATTTTCTTCATACTTTGGGTTATCAGGATTTTCAATTATCCGAATGCCTATTTAAATAAGAAGAAGAAAAGAAGAGAAATTAATCCGGTTAATTGAGTTTCTACTGTAGTTAAGTAACAACTATAACTAACTTAATGTAAACTAATCGTACGTACGCAAATATGTTGTTACATTAGCAATGAAAAAGTAATAAAAATATACGCTAAGAAGTTCTGTTTACTTTAAAGTTCAGCTGGGGGGCTATTATGACTTCTTATTTCCAGCCAGTTTACGCCCGAAAACATACTGGCTGGCATTTTGGTAAGCCCAAAGTGACAGCCAGTCAGCAGTTACGTGACACTAAACAGATTTCTGGATTAGAACTTGGGTGGCATTTTCGTATTATGACACCGTATCTAATGTCAGATGAAAATCATCTGACATTAGATACGGTGTTCTTACGTCAAATACGGTCGTTCTAAGCCATTCGGTTGAGATACGAAAAAAGAACAAGTCAATTGTTGGCCGTATATTGAATTTCCTGGAACCATGCTAGTTTCGTTAAATGGTCATAATAACCCCCCTGTACATTATAACAATCAAAAAATTTCGGATACCCCCCGGATACCTATCAGAAATTGCTTAGAGTATAGGGGGTCAACAATAAAACATAATATAATAAGAGATTTAATGCATAAAAATCTCAATGGCTCTTTTACCACCTCTTCAGATCCTGATAGGTGCCGGATAAGTTATCTACAACTAATTTGACTACTGAATAGCCTATATGGCACTTATCATAAAGTGGTGAAACGGCCCTAATAATTTAATTGGTAAGATTAGTAAGAATAGAATGCAAAAGTATACTTGTATGTACTCTTTTGGTCGTAAAATATTGTTTGACAGTTCAAACGGGTGTTTAGCATTTTTATCACCATTGGTAATGGCGTGTTGATGTGCGAGACATTTTTTTAAACATTATGGTTTTACTGGTATAACATGTACTATCAAGGAAGTTCATTCATAGCAAGATGGAGGGTCTACGTAAATTAGTAAGCGTTCTGTTAAACCCAGCCGACCGATCTCAACCTACATTGATTTGACATAATTGATTCCGATTTCCGACCAATCGACTTATGTCGCGTTGCCGTCAACTGGGTATGAAATAATTTCTTCGATGTTACAATCGTTTCCTCAGTAACTGATAGATTAAATTTTCTTAGGGTTCGTGAAAGAACGGTTATAGAAATCTCCTTTTGAAAATCGCTCTAGTATAGCTCGACTTTTAATTATTATCAACTACAGTTAATAAATAAAGTAGATGTACAATGCACCATTAAGTTGTTATATTTTTTAATTAAGTTAGCCCTGCGGACAAAAAGGTCAAAATTTAAATGATTATAAAGTTATTACTCAGGTCATCTTTAGCATTTATAATCCAAAAGATGTTATCTTGAATGTCTCACAATTAAGATAATAACGACCAGTGCAATCAAATGATGCCATCCATGTTTCAGGGTCAAACACGTTTATATATGCCTACTTTAAAATATAAGTGTTTATTTACGTGCGTTTCCATGTTTATTTCTATTTTGGCTAGAAAATTATTATAAGGTAATTATTATAAAGTAATGGATGCCCTTAGCAACAATTAGTGAGAGATTTTACCAACTTTTATATTTAAATGTCACCGTATTCAATAGGGTCTAAGAACTAATATGACAGAGGTACAGGCCGCTCTTAGTATATATATTTTATTCTGTAGGACGCTTAAATACCACTAGCGACACTTAGCTGTTTGAGAAAATGGGCATTGGATGAGGCTCATTTGAAATATCTCGCCCTCCTTTTATAAATAAGAGTACTAAGAGGGATAATACGATGGTATATTGCTAAAATTAGCTACAGCAAATTATGTACCAGGGGGTCTATTAAGACCATTACAAACCTGCATGGTTTCAGGCAATTCAATATACGAAGAATTGCCTTGTACTTTTTTCATATTAAAACGTCTTATTAGAATAACAACAGAATGAATACTACTTTGGCTGTCTATGGATGGATTTTAACATGTTAGTGACATAAGGGAACGTAAAACTTCACGTTTTTAGTGTCAGGTGATTGCTGACTGGCTGGAACTTGGCTGGAAATAAAAGGTCATAATAACCCCCCTGAAGGCAAAAGTCAATGCCTTTTCGCATGTAACAAATCATCATTTTGTAGTGCCATCTTACACTTCTAATTTCGGCGGTCTAAAGGTTTAACACTTTCTAGTCTTGCGCTTAAATTTTCATCCGCTGTGGATACCTAAATAATTACACAACCAAATATACAGGGTGTAAAAAAGTAAGTAATGAAACTTTAAGGATCGTATATGTTCCTGATAAAGAACTCACTGGGAAAGTAGCAGCGTTGAAAGCGAAAAAATGTTCGTGATTTGTATGTCCAGGTATCCGAGCGACATGTTTTTTTACTTAGCCTATACAAATCACCAAAAATTTTATTCACTTTCAACGCTGCTACTTTCACAGTCAGCTCTATATCAGAGACACACACGATCCCTAAAGTTTTATCACTTTCTTTTGTACACCCTGTAGTAACAAATAGTATGACATATAGAAGTACACATTCGCGTATAATTTGCACATCATTAACGTACTTCATCTGTACTAATATAATGAATGTTACTCTGTCTATTTGCACGTCATTTTGTCACACCTAAGCTACTGTACTGATTTTTTGAAATTTGATATGGAGACACTTTAAGTCCCAGAAATAGGAAAAAATTACGGTTTCCGAGCGACAAATTAATTTTGGCGCATCATCTAGTAATTTTCTTGTTTTTTTTTTATGATATTTTAGGGGCAAGCGAGCAGACGGGTTACCTGATGGGAAGCAACTGCCGTCTCTCATGGACACTCGCGACATCCGAAAAGCCGCAAGTTCGTTGTCGGCCTTTATGAGCAAATAGTGAATCGGAATAGGTACGCCGTTTTACGCCAGTATTCTGTAAGATCGTGGTGTCACTCCGGTCGAGCCGGCCCATTTTTGCAGAAGCATGGCTCTCCCACGGCAAAATAATATTGTGTTCATTGTAGTAATAATAATATTATTTTCATTGATTTAATTTTAATGTTATTAAGGTAATAATGACGTCAAATTGACGTAGTAGTTTTCTTCAATTTAGCTGACGCCCGTCAATTAACTGGCTGTCGAGATTGTTAAATGCCGACATCCAATTGGGGCTCAAATCGTTGAAGTTAACAATCAAAGTAACGAACCGGGAATTTCTCGAAGCGATTAATTCCTTTAAAGCATCAAATTGAAATGCTACTAGTTGTATTATATTCAGAAAATCACTAGATAACTTCAGTTGTTCGAATAATATAAAAGATCTTTTTGTTACAAAATCACTAATATCTTTTGTACCTACACACTAAATCCAAATTATTACAATCAATCTCAATGAGTTTTTATCACTGGCACTTTCTTTTGTTTTTAATGATTCAACCATCTTTAATTTTATATCAATGGATATAGAACTATCAAAAAAAGCACACGCTGAAAGATCATCGCCCTGTAACATTTTTCCTATGGGTTTTATCAAAAAAATAAAAGAAACCTTTTTTGTAGAGAATTAAATTTTCTACACGATAGAGAAAAGAAAAATAAAAAAAAAACAGTTTTTTTCCAATGTATTTTAAATGGGAAAGGGGACCCCCCATGCGCCAGCTCTATTTTGAAGATATCAAGCTCATCTTTTGAGAGATTTTTGTCTAATAAGGAAACTTTTTAGATGTATTTATTTACTCAACATTTTTTTTTTTTGTATTTTGACTCAGTGTTATAAAAGCATAAAATTTTTCCCAGTTATAGTTGATATGGAGGAGAAATGTGGAATACCAATATTATTTCAATGCTTAATCTTGCATATTTTTAATAAATAAAACGATACGCACATTACAATATTTTGACATGACACGATAATCATAATATACGAAATCCTCTTTTGTTTATGGTTAAAGTCTGTGTTTTTTAATTTATTTAATGGTACCGGGACCTTTATGCCAAATTGAAGTCTGTGATTGAATTCAGAAATATTTATGGCCGAATTTCGACCCCAGGGCGATCTCTAGTCTAAGTGAACTCGTTGACAAGTCGACATCAGTAAGGTAAGATAGTTCAAAAGAGAACCGGCTTGTTATACTGGCTTAAAAAATAGGCCTCTTGTTTCCTAGTTGTACAACAATTAGATTAATGTAATACACCCATTACAACCATTTGATGTACGAGAATCGTAGCGCTGAAGTAACCAGTTAACTTTTTTTTTTGCCTAGAAACTTGCCTAGAAACTTGTCCGCTGTGGCATTTAAAAACTTCCCGTAATTAAGTAACTCGCTCCACCGACATAAGTTTACGGACTTTATAAAATGGAAATAGTTTTATTGTTAACTTGTTATGTCTTAATTCGGTGACTCCTGTTTATACACTCCAATTTAAGCTTTGCACACTTTGTTGATGGGGCGTGCCAGGGCACGTTTTTCATACAAGATCACACTCTATAGTGATATTTGTATAAAACTACTTAAAATAGTGTTCACTTCTTTAATAATAGGGCATACACTTTTTGCAAAAGTAGGTTAATTTATTTCTAACAAAGCCGCTTTTCAGTGATTATTTTGTTTTCTCAAAATAACCTTGCTAAACAGTCATAAAACAACTTTGAAAATTATAATATTGTGAATGCTACGAAAACGCTGTCCGCCATTATGCATCTGACGTCACTAATCGCAAAAGAAATAACTACTTTTATTTTCACTTTTCTTTTCATTACATTCAATAAATTCAAAAGATGTTTTAAAAATCAATCTTTAATTTAAAAAAAACCCTTTCTGTATTTAATAATAAAGAATTTAAATATGAACATTTTACACCAGCCTCTGTTTTTGTTTTAATGACGTCACAGACTATTATCATGGCGGACAGCGTTTTGGATAACGTACAATAAATGAATGAATACAGATTAAACAATTATACACATATTAAAAAAGAGCAATTTTAAATTAAAATTATGAATTGATATACTAATTATATGAACGAAAATCAATATATTTAGCTATTTAATTAACCAAACTCTCATAATAATACTCTTTTATTTTTTTATTCATAAAGGGCAACTAGCCTATTATATAAAAGTGTAAGTGATATATGAATATCACTAGCGTAAAAAAGTTTAATTTAGCTTGGGATTAAATGGGGCAAAGTGGTTTTAACTTTGTTATTATTTTTCCATAAGAAAAAAATCATCAAGAATTTACTTGCACTTTTGATCATCAAAAATTGTGTAACCAAACTATTTATACATGTCATTTTAATACTAGCTGACTCGAAAGTGTCCTGCTAGTATTGGTTTGTGAATCTAAATTCTAAACCATTCAAAGTAGGCCTAGAATACACACAAGCAATGTCATTATAATTGGTCCAGCCGTTTCGGAGTAGTTTAGTAACAAACTCATACACACAAAAATTAAAAATATTTCCAAGAAATAAAGAGTTAGTAAACATGCAACAGTTTTTTAAATTAGATTTCCAGGTATTTAAGGTGGAATCTTCAGTGCGGATAATATGAGATTCTCACACGGGATTAAACTGAACTAATATGGATGAGACCACAGGAGGAATCCAGTCTGTATTCTCGTGCAAAAACTTTCTTGTCAGCTGACCGCAGACTGTGGTTACAGTGGTTCAAAATTGTTTTACTTCTAAAAGGGTTTTATGATAAAGTGATAAGGGTTATTATTGCGAGCCACAAGTAAAATATACGACGTATGGTGGATTTTACTGCTACACCAGTACGTAGAAATAATTACAAAGTTTAATATTTTAAGTAAATAATTTTTAATTTTAAAAGTTCCTGTATTGGACGTTTTCTTAGACGTGATTATATTGCAGTGTAGCAAAGTCAGGAAGCTATTAGCAAAAGTAGATTACCTTTAAGATTGTTGAACCACTTTTATTGCCAAAATACGAATGTCAAGATTTTGTAACCACAAAACTTTGTTTTTTAGGGCTCCGTACCTAGTGGGTAAAAATGGGAACCTATTACTAAGACTTCGATGTCAGTCTGTCTATCAATCTGCCTGTCTGCAGGCTGTATCTCAAGAACGGTAATAGTTAGTGGGCTGAAAATTTCACAGATTATTTATTTGTTTTACCGCTATAACGAAAAATACTAAAATTAAAATACATTTAATAAATAAGAGTCTCGCGTTCCAACAGTTGCTGTGAAACGCGAGACATGAAGACCTTTGACTAGTAGTGGCATAGTACAGGCTAACAAAAAATCAATAAGAGGGTCTCTCATATAACAAACGTTTTTTTTGCTACTATTTGCTCGATTTCAATAATGGCAACAGGCAGGCACTTGAAATTCACACAAAATAATTATATTTAAACTTTAAGTGTTGGTATTAAAATTAAACAAAATTAATAGTTAAGGTAGCCTACTTCATATAAAAATATAATTTTTACTATGTTTTCTTTAATATGGTACGGAACTCTTCTTGTGCAAGTCAAAATAAGTTGGAACGTATCTTCGTATAAATGTTGACATTTTATCTAAATTTTGTGCCAAGTTACAGCTATTCAACCATAGAATTATAAACTTAATAAATATTATTTTATAGTAGATATTGCATTACTAATATAATTTCGGTACAAGTTCTTATGGCAACATAATAACATGACTTTGTTAAAATGCACGCAAAAAATAATCTCAGATAATTATATTCATATGAATTGTTGAAACTTAATGTGGTACAATGATCTGATCTTAATTTCCTGGATATTACTTTGTTTATTTTTTGCATTAAAATTCTCTAATGCCTTTACGTAGTTTTAAATTGAGAAGTTTTTACTAATAAAAAAATAACATTTTTGAGTATTAAAAGTACACTTTTGGGTAATATTTTCCACCCACGCAAAACCTGCTAGCTATTATCTTAAATCTTATGTAACATGACTCTATAAATTGTTTCTCATTTACATCATTGGTTTATATACAATACTTTATTAACATTCATTTGTAATATCATTAGTGTTAATTAGTTTTTACTTTTCTTTTCCTATAAATTGCTCCCCTATATAATATATTATTACCTGATCATTATTTTATCTACAAACTTTTATAATCTATCAAAAAAATTATTACCTTGTCGTATAAAATCCGTACAATGACATCACAACACTACACAACACTTGCACACGTCCGATGCGCGCGCGCACCGGTTATGTTTGGGCGTCGTGTCGCACGGTGACGTCACAAGGCCGACGCGACCTATTGACAGACTCGGCCTTGACCGGCCTTTGAAGTTTGTTAGCTTTTGTACCTAGGTTCTCATAATGGTCCTACAACAAGGGTTTTTGGCCTTTCCTTATTGGAGACTTTGATATTTTGTATCATTTTGAAGGCGTGAGTAAAATAAACCGAATATATTTAGTTAATTGTAATTTTATTAAAAAACCTTCACTGTTTCACACCTAAGTAGTAATGTATTTTTGTGCAATCACAATGCAATGCAAGCATCTTCTATTCGATGTCGGCTAGGTCTATTATTATTATTGAACAATCTCAATGTAAAATAACTAGCTTTTTCCCGCAAATTCACTCACGTTAAAAAGTATTTTCATACAAATTTTCAAACCCTCTGGGAGTAAATTTCATAAAACGCTTAGACTCCTATTTATTTATTTTGAATCAGCAGCTCAGAAACAAAATTTACGGTCTCTAACTTAAGAAATGACAAACATTCGTAGAAAAATTCATAGAAACTTTAACCCCAGGTGAAAAGTCACCTTCTTAGGGGTAGAATTTCAAAAAATGCTTAAACACGTATTTACATATCTTGAATTAGTAGCTCAGAAATAAAATTTCATGTATTTAACTGAACAAATGACGAACTTTCATACAAACTTTCAACCCCTATTTCACCCCCTTAGGGTTAGAATTTTTAAAATTATTTTCTTATCGGGTGTCTACCCAATTAAACAATCCTACTCACCAAATTTCATGGCTGTAGCTTTAACAGTTTATGCTAGGCAAATATGAATCAGTCAGTCAGGACTTGTTATTTTATATAATATACCTATAGATAAATTGTATTTCGGCTCCGCGGACCTTTGAGAGCTAGTGTAAGGAACATTAATATTCGTACCCAGGTGTTTTATAAATAGGATTTAACAAAGTAACAAAAATGTGCAGCTGAGTACTTTAGTAATAATACTTTGTAATGTAAATGAGTCTTTGAGTCAAAAGGTCCGTCCATTCTAAATATAAGTAGTCTATCTGTACAAAGCTTATCAATGCCAAAGTATGTCGTCCAATGTTCCACAGCTAGTCATCACTACACGATTCAACCGCTAAACTAATTCTGAAGGATAGCGAGTTCCAAGAAAGTACGAGGGATTTTACAGATTTGGCGAGATTGAAGAAAAATTTGAGCAAGTTTAATTTTTATTCCACCATATTTTATATTACATCTTGTAAGGTCAGTATTAGTCAATATTTTCAGTCTGTCTCAATATTTTTCGTATCAATGAGTAGTACAGACGATCTATTCTCCGACCTAACGTCACAACATCGAGCAGTTTGTACTATTTGACTAATATCGTTTAGATTCAAAGCGTCTTTCAATCATATTGAACAATAAAATGTACTGTTCAATGACATTGTAGGCTTTCTTATTCTCCACTATTTCAAATTTATGCCAAAAATCAAGTTAATTAGTTGGTTGGTTAGGTCGGGAAGAAAGGACAATGAAACAAAGTAAGAAATAAATGGAGTAAGGACGAATGAATATTTTTTTAGTATCGAGTACTAGTTGTTGCCTACCACGACACGTGTCACGCGTGAAGCTATAAATTATCCCGATTTTACAACATTTTTTGATTACTACTTCAGTTGCTATTGGTCGTAGCGTTATGATATATAGACTTCGCTCGGTCGGAAATGGAGAAATTGGTAAAAGTATTTTTTTTTGCAAAAACGTGATGTGTTTTCAATCCAAAAAGTAGCCTATTTTACTCTCCATCTTTTCAACTAAGTCTATGCCAAAAATCAAGTCGATTGGTTGCTTTGTTAGAGCGTGACAGGAGGACAAACAAAACAACTGCCGTCGCCCATGGACATCCTCTAGACGTGGCTCTAAAAATTAATATCGACATAGGAAGTACTTCATTAAAGCATCGTTAATTTTTATTCCTACCTTCATTTTTTATTTTATGACAGTCATTAAGGCAATTCTCGTCCTTTTTTATTAAGACCTATGAAAGTAGACACTTGAGCCTTTCACCTTTTTAAAGTACAGATGAATTTTGAGTTTTTGGCTTATTTTGTCCATAAATTCTGGTGTCGTTGTTCTATTTATATCAACTTAACTTTTTACAAGACTACGTTACAAGATTTTTTCAATTAGAGGGTTAAATAGATCCCGTTGATCAAAATAATTTCTAAAAAAATTTTGTGTAAAAACTTGTCTGCACAGCATGCTTTGCGTAGCCTCCATACAAAGAGTATCATCTCTCTATACCAGAATAGAAAAAGTAGCAGATTGATAAAGGAAAAATTAGTTTATCCCAAAAAATTTGCTTTATTCTTCAGTATTTCTATGATGGCAATGCTAACACTGCTGGAGTAGTTTCTTAAAATATTAAAAAAAAATAGACGAGCAACGCGCTTATTGGACGCGTAAATCCTTTTCTTAGGCGCAGTTACGTTAATTGCTATATGCATTTCGTAAACTAGACGTCGCACTGTGGTCGAAATTCGACCATAAATATTTGAATCCATCGTGGAGAGGAGCTATAAAAAATATAATATATTCTCAATAATAACATACCCATTATCCTTAACGATGCCAAACGGTAACTATATCAGATAGTGAAAAAAGTGGAATCAAATTTGGGTCTCCGAGATTTCAAAATTACACTATTTTAGGGCCGATGCTTTTAAAAAGTGTGATTAAATATTATTCGAAATTTAACAAGAACAATCTTAGTGTGTTAACACGACTGAGAATAGGCCATACCGACGCATCTCATTTACATCATTTTACGAAAATCACCCCTAAGACGTGTCTTAGATGCAGTTCCCCGTTTTCCGTCAATGATGTTTTACTTGAATGTAATAGTTATTGTTTTTAACGCAAAATCTTTAATCTAAGTTGCGATAAGTATGTGTTATTAATAACTACGTGTTCTAATATACTTCGTTTTCTCAAATTTTGTAACTTGTATAATTTGATATAAAGCTTTTATTACGATTGTATTTTGTGGTCTCTTATATAAGCTTGCTGTTCTTAATGACCTTAAATAAATGGGGAAAAACAGAGGTTAAAAATAAGCTAGTTTGAATTAACAAAAAACTTCCGAGAATTTTCAAACAGAAAGGTAAAAAAGTAAGTAAAATATTACACACCCTTAATCATTTTTAACCGACTTCCAAAAACGAGGAGGTTATTATGTTCGGCTGTGGATATATTTTTTTTTTTATTTTTTTTTATGTATGTTCGCGCATAGCTCCGCCGTTTGTGAACCGATTTTCAAAATTT
>JAOTAV010050760.1:0-16259 GCA_026546445.1 Cyclargus thomasi
CAAGGTGGCGCTATACAGTAACATCTTAGTAAACCCGAAACGCGTTCACGGTTGAAAGGAAAAAAAGTTTTAATGTCGTTTCGGTTCTATTTCACTGGCCCCTTTAGGATAAGAGCTAATGCGTTTTCTTTATTGCTTCCATGTCATCTATATATACATATAATAAAACTGTAAAAATGAAAATTCTGCATATTAAAGATCTTAAAAAAATAATAAGCGGGGGGTCTTTCTACGTCGATATAGAAGCCAAAAATTTAGTTTTTTTGTCTGTCTGTATGCTTTTTTCCAGAATCACGCGAAAACTACTGATCCGATTTCAATGCGGTTTCCATAGTTACATTCGTTTTCTTTCAACTTAATATCTAAGTTATAAATTTTTTCCCCCATCCCTCTAAGGGGACAAAAGAGGGGGTAAGAGTTTGTATCAAACTTCTTTTTTAACATGATGACTAAAGAGGGCATAAGAGTTTGTATTAAGCTTTTTCTTCAACATAAAAACTACTAATTCGCTATATAAATGAATGAGGTTTTCGCTGATATTTTAGTTTTCTTCCAATTTTGCATCTGTTATATAAAAATTTTTTTGTCAGACAGACAACTTTTTTTCGTCGATATGTGTTCTATTGATTTCGTAAAAATATTAAATGTACAGATACTCCAATTTTAATGTTTCATTATATGTATAGACTAACTTTTTTCCGCAAGTTCGCTCGCATAGAAGTATTTTCAAACAAACTTTCAACTCCTATTTCACCCTCTGGGGCTAAAATTTCAAAAAACGCTTAAACACGTATTTATTTATTTTAAATTAGCAGCTCAGAAATGAAATTTGAGGTAACTAACTTAAGAAATGACGCACCTTCGTAGAGAGTTTAATAGAAACTTTTACCGCTTTTTTACATCCTTGGGGATGGAATTTCAAAAAACGATTAAACATGTATCCATTTGTTTTGAATCATTAGCTTAGAAATTTAATTTCATGTCTATAACTTAAGAAATGACAAACTTTCATAAAAACTTATAACCTCTATTGGGGGGTGAAATTAGGGATAAAATTTTTAAAATTACTTTCTTTATGGGTGTCTACTTAATAAAACAATTCTATTCACCAAATTTCATGACTGTAGCTTTAACGGTTTTTGCTCGACGAATATGAATCAGTCAGTTAGGACTTGTTATTTTATATCAAAGATATATATAGGTTAATGGTAAAAACTTACTAGTCGTATAGTAAACTTGAGGTTTTTACAGTCTCTGATCATCTCTCTCTCGAAGTCTTGGAAGGAGAGTCTCCAGGCGCGATTCTGGAGGGCGACGTCTGTCTCCGCCTTATTTGGTTTCGGCACCACGAACCACTCATTAACGCGGTGGCCGGGTGGCATCCTGTAATAATGCTTCTATCAGTTGCGTAGCTACTTTATTAGAAGGAGCCATTTTTTGGTCAATCAAGCGGTAGAGCTTTAGGTGCTTGTATTTTAAAAGGATATACATCTGAGTTGTAACCCTTCGAGCTGGAGAAAGGGGAGTGTTGGGTCGGAGGCATTATGATTGCCCAGCTATTTATCTGGACAGGCAAAATGCCAAGCGTCCCCCGTTGTCGTCTTATTGTTACGCAAGTTCCTATTACTGTATAATTTTATGCTTGCTTTTTTTTTACAAAAAACCACACCAAACAACACTCGTGGTCATGCTCTATCTAAGAGAGATACGATGTATAATGGGGGAAATTGAAAGAGAACCCTAGTTGACCTCCATAGGCTTACCCCCTCTATATAGGGATAGAGGGGGGGGGGGGTACTTACTTGGTGGATACTTTTGATGCCATGGAATATATATAAATGGTGCTTCCCTGATTGTACAATCAGGGAAGCGAAATGAGAGCAAGATTGAAGATCTGAGTAAATTGGTCGCGTTATGTCAAAACTAACCGACAGATCACGACTTGTATGGAATTGACATATTCCGACCAAATGACGTAGGTCCGTCAATTAACTGGCTCTCTTTCAATTTCCCCCGTTATACAAACTGACTTACTGAGTGTACGATTGATAGTGTAGTAGTCTAATCGTACCTTGAGAAAGTTAGCGTCATAGTTTCTTGTGAAGTAATGTATCTTCACTAACCTATACCCGGGTGGCCAGCGAGGCAGCATGAATCGGATGACGGGCACCAGGTCTATGTCCAACTGGAAGATGTCATCTCCAGGGCTGTTGCGGATGAGAAGCGTGTAAGCTGGACCTGCTGCCCTGTACTTCAGGATGTAGATCTTGCCGCCTGGCGAGAAGTGGCAAGCAAAAACTCTTGACGATCTGGCAACGTTTTTCCCATGCTAGTATTATAATATGTGTGTATATTTGTATGTGTGTAATCTATTAAATGTTATCTTATTTACGCTCAAACTGCTGAACTAATTTTCGACGGTCTTTACAACGTCGGCGTCAGCCAGGCGTAAGTCTGGATTCTGGCCTTGTCTCACCTGAAGGACTTAAATTATGTTACAGCAGACCTAAGTTAGAGGTACTTACATAGCATGGTTGCCATTTGGCGGTAAGGCATTGCATCTACCATTGTTTATTGAGTGTGTGCCAAAATGTTTATGTACATTTTTGCCACATTTTAGTCCAATGTTTAAAGTTATTATACAATTAAATAAATATTTAGTAATTAAAAAAATAAATTACTTATTAATTTCATTGCACCAAATAAATGTTTTTTGATTATAACGCATTGGCAGCGACACGTTTCAAAATATGTAAAGCCATGAATCACATAATATTATTAAGTAGTTAATTATTCATATAAGAAACCGAACGTCACCAACCTACAGTGGCAGTGTACCCCATGTCGTTAAGCGCCTTCTGCACGATGCTGTTCAGCCAGAACCGGAACTTGTTCTGTAGCAGGTACTTGTCGGAGTCGCGCCAATCACGAGTCACCTTGTGGCAACTCTCCCAGTTCTAGAATTAATGTTTTATTTATTAAGCAACTCCTTAGAGAAATTCAAATTCCACAAATAAATGGCCCATACTCTATGGTTGCTCGACGATATGCAGTTTCAACTGCACGATGCTGCTAACTGGTAAAGGCTTAAAACTTGATTCGTTTTATGTTCAAATAAATATCGCGATTGGTATTCAGTGTCCATTATTCGGGCTTGAACACAATGGGTGTTAGCAATCAACAAAGACGTAACGTATGGAAATATCAAAATCAAATCAAAATAATTTATTTTGGGCATCATAGACCCATATTATAAATACCTTAAGTCTAACATACATATTAATATATTCTTAAAACGAACACTCTGTCACGTATTTTCTGTAATATACAGTATTACATTTTTATTTACATTATATCTGTAGCTGCAAGTTTTCCATTTGTGTCTTAAAATAAAATAAATTAGTGGACCGCGTTATATGCGTTACGCCCACATGTTTGCCAAGAAAAAGGATGATCAAAGGATGAAAGGACAATCATCTTCGATTGTCGATTCTCATGATCTGTCAAAAGATGGCAAGCAACTGCCTTCGCCATGGAAACTTGCAAGTGCATTGCCAGTGAGGATAATGGGTAAGGGAAAGTCTAGGGAGCTGGTAGCACACGGAACACAGCGCTGTTTCACACCTTTCTGTGTTGACGCCGGACTCCAATCGAGCCGGCTATTTCGTGGTGCTGTATTGCTCCAAAAGGCTAAATCCTCCCACAATCTCATCGTCGTACCTTATATAACCTCGTCATATCTCCCACAGTCTCGTCGCACCTGCAAGAATCTCGTCATATCTGCCGCAGTCTCGTCGTACCTGCTGTTTGTCGAGATGGTCGAAGCCGTGTATCTTGAGACGCACGAACCCGGGTCTGTCGGGCTCGACGATAATGCCGCTCTCGCCGTCGCTGTAGCTGACCGGCAGCCGGATGACGATGTCCATGTCGAATTCGTCTAGACGACCGACCTTGATGCCGTCTGACACGCTGCCGCCGTACGTTACCTTCGAAGGACGTGGGAATGTGAAAGAGAATATACATACTTCTATGCTAATATTATAAATGCGAAAGTGTGTCTCTCTGTTGCCTCTTCACGCTCAATCGGCCGATTTTGATGTAATTTGGTATGGAGATACTTTGAGTCCCGGAGTAGGACATAGGAATTTTTTTTTCTCGGAAAATTGCGATAAACGAATTTTGGCGTAACGGATTAGCGGGCCTTATCTATTACCATATAAAGTGGTAGGATATATTACGTTACGAACATATTATAACCTTCGTTTTTGGAAATTGGATTGGAACGCGACGTTTTAGTCGCATTCTCACTAGTTTCGCGTGAACAAGAATGTGAACGGTTTTTGCGAGATTTACACACGTTCAATATGAAGAGAAACAACTTGTATAGCGAATTTTTCGTGAATTCACGCAACTACTTCCAGATGAGTTTCGCGAAGAACCGTTAACAAGCGTGAACGAGAACGAGGACGCTGTTCGCGTGGTTCTCGCACGTTGGATTTCTAGGGGACAGCTTATGTACAAATCCCATAATATAATAATCAACAAATCCCATAAAATCTTAGTAAACGCGAAACGCGTTTACGGTCGAATCTTTTTTGGTTTGTCACAGTGAATTACGTGACTCAAAGAACAGTTATTTTATTGTTGAGGTTGTTATTATTAATCGTGTGATAATTCCCTATTCCTTACCGCGAATCTTATCCACGCAATCTCCGCTACTTCTGTAAAACATTCAACTGTATTAGACTTAAGAGTATCCACACTGGCAGAAAAAATCCGCGAAAAATTAAATGAAATATAACGCGCGAAAAAATCTGCTTTGCGCCGACACTCTCCAGTCCCCTCAACTGCTATAAATTGCTCACTTGACTTGCGTATTTGCGAAAGTAGTTGCATTGCTTCTCCATGTTCTTCTTGATTAGGTCGAACACGCATTTAAAGACCTCCTGTGACCGCCGGAAGTCGTCGTACTTTATTGTGATGAACTGCTCCGAGACTTGTTGAAGATACACGTCGAGATTTCTTCGTTTCGCCATTTTCTGAAAAAAAAAAAGATATTTAGATCTATCAATGGGTATGGTCGGAAAGCTGATTGTAGATGGCGCTATCATAGCTTGTGGTTTGCTTACTGATTGTAACGTTTCTCCGTTTCCACATTATTGTTAATCACTGGTAAGTCTTTGGTCTTTAAGAATAAAAAATTATACGGTACATAGCAAGGACCAACTGAAACAAAAGTCATGAAGACGCGGACGTGCTACGTTGCGAGAAGAAGACATGAGCCTATCAATAAAATAGGAGGGCCGCTGAAAGGTGTCGCACGTAGGTACTACACTTTTTTACCCCGTCAGTCGGCGAATGATGGACTAGGGTTTTCCGGCTGATAAGTTGAACAAACCAGCAAAATTTATCCACCAAAATTATCATCAATCATCAATTTCACTTTAAAAAGTACCTTTTGTAAAAGCTTTATCTTAGGTTATATAAAAATAATTATAAACTAATTTAGTATATAAGTTATGGTTAAACAAGGTACGTCATGGTAGGTACTTTTACTTCGGCCAGTATTAATCAGCGCTTAATTACTACTTAGGAGCATGGTCAACAATTTGGAGATGCTGTTTTTATTATAATGAGACTGCATTTATGAATGAAAACATCATCTTAAAAATTTTTTGATCACCCTCTTAGTATTAAGCTCCTACTATAACTACGAGCCTTAGTAAGGGCAAATAGTTACACTTATAATTCACCTCGGGGATTGAATTTTACAAAATCTCGCTTAGTGAGCACCGACGTGTTATATGTGATAGTTTCTGAGATTTCGTCACGAGAAAAAGAGACCTTCGTTACTAAATAAAAAAAAACATATTTGGCGCAATAAGACGCAAGTAGTAATTATTATATAATTAATGAATAATAGTTATAATAATATCATTGCAAAATAACATTCGATCTTACAATAAAATTTTCAGTTTTACAAATTTAAAATACTCAGTTAATGTTCAATTGATAATAGTGAACGAAATGATAACAAATCTTCAAATTTGGTTATATTATGTCTTCGTAGAATAAAATTAATTAAAAGTTTTCCACATCGTATACTTATTATTTTAGCAAGATAGAGCACATTCAATGTAGAGCAAGAAAACAAACTTTAAATATTATTTATCTAAGGTAAGTACTCTGAGGCCCGTATTAATAGTCAGCGCTTAGTATAAATTTTTGAGACGCTGTTTTCATTCATAAAGAGACCTTTATGAATGAAACTAGTTGGTGCCAGCAACTTCGTTGCGCCAAAATTTGTATGTCACGCGTGAACCGTACACTTTCCCGGGATAAAAGGTATCCTATATGTTACCCAGACCTAATAGTTATTAAACAAAAAAAGATTTATTCAAATCCAGCAGTCCTATAAAGATCGCTTTGCAATATTGCTAAGAGAAATTCATTTTGTAATTTTTCTTGTGAATAATTACTAATTTATTAAAAGAGTGATTTCACAATTAATTTATAATGATTTTAAACTAATTGATTTATCAAAATTATTCGATTTTTTTAACAAAATATACCAAAACGAATTGTAGAGTAATAACTCTTACTCTATTCTTTTGCAATATTGCTGTTACGACCTTTTTAGGTCCCCAGTAGTTCTTTAAACTCAATCAGCGCGTACAAACATACAAACACATGAATTGATAATTTTTTTTGTCGATATGCGTTCTATGTTGACTGTTTATTAGCACTTTATTATTTTGTGAAAATATTAAATGTACAGACATTCAAATTTTACCGTTTTTTATATGTATAGATTATTATACATATGTATGAGCAGCATCTTACAAAACATTTAGAAAACATATTGCAACTTTTATTACCTGTTGTTTGAAGGTAAATACAACGCTTGACACTCACAAACTTCAACGTCACTCAGTGGTTGTAACAGTATTGCGTCAGTGTGTTCCCTTGGGACGTTATATATGCACAACCGGCTTGAGTTTTTTCACTCAGGACGCTTACGTGTACCAGTAAGCGTCTAACACGACCGTCTGGTACGAAAACTGCACGTAGACTCACGTCGAGACGTCGTTATAATGTTTCTCTTCGGGTTAATTTTGCAGCTGTCGCCAGCTGATAACGCCCGCGAATCACAACAATTTTTTTCGCAGAAATATTTAGTTGAAGCGTTCGTAGCCTAGTGGGTAAGATCTTTGGTTCGCACTCGAGAGGGTGCAGGTTCGAACCCCGTTGGAGGTGTTTACCAATGAAACGTTTTCCGGTCTCAAGTACTTAATACGAATGCTCATTGCCGTGGGATATCAATGCTTCGGCACGAATGGGCCGGCTCGACCGGAGTGATACCACGGCCTCACAGAAAACTGGCGTGTAACGACATTGTGCTGTGTCTCGTTCAGTGAGAGAGTTTACCGGTGGCCCAACTTCCCTAATCCCCTATCCCTACTCCCATTCCCTTATAAAGACCGGCAATACACTTGCGACTCTTCGGAAGTTACGAGTGTCCTTGGGCGACGGCAGTTGCTTTCCGTCAGGTAACCCGTCTGCTCGCTATCCTTTTTAAATATCATATTTAAAAAAGATCCACTTTCGAAAACAGGGCGCCAAATTCTAACGAAAACCTTTAAAGCAATAATTGCATTTTAAATAAAAAGCAAATGGCGAAAATTTAATCTTAAACACTCGTTTATGTAAAACGTCACGGGAAATACCAATAATAAGGTTAAAATGTAACGGTGCGTAGCATCATTGTAGCGATGATGACGATGATGATTATTGATGAAATTGATGAAGTGGTATTTGCTTTAAGTTGTCTTGATAAAGCCGAATCCCCGAATCGCTAAGGATTCCAGAGTTACAGCACCTTCGGAACCAGTGTATACATTTGTGCAAAATCATACTTTTTGATTGCATATACCTGGAATCCTTCAGAAAAAATGAAAATCACAAAATTCTATATAAATTTCAAAGAGTCCCCTCGATTCCTCCAGAATCGCATCATCAGATCACCACTTTTGTGAAAATGGGACCAAACTGCAGCTATACTCTATACAACGACGAAAAAAATTTCGAAATTGGTCGACAAATGGCGGAGTAATGCGTGGTCAAACATAAAAAAAATAACATATATTCGAATTGAGAAACCTCCTCCTTTTTTGGAAGTCAATTGAAAATCTTTTTGCCACTACAGAATTTTTAAATTTGGAAGATTTTTTCTAGGTTTAATTTATAGTAGCCAGACTATAAATACCTATATAGGGTAGTGAAAAAACTTTAGGGTATGTATAATGTGTCCCTTATATAGAGTTAACTATGTAAGTAGCAACGTATATGAATTGCTCTTGTTACACCCTGTGTACGAAGGATTAAAAGAGAGCAGTGGCGTAACTATACCGTTCGAGGCCCGTGGCAAATTCGTTTTCGTTCCACTATGTCAGTCCAATACAAAAACACGTCAAGCGGTTATTGTAAAAAATAATCGCTTGCCACTTGTTTATGGGGGGCTGATCGGTGGCCCCTTCCGGCTATATATATATCGGGGGCCCGTGGCATTTTGCCGGCTTGCCACCTTGTAATTACGCCACTGAAAGAGAGTTATGCTTTGCCGAGTAAATATTACGTAGAGTTTGTTATTTTTTTTTACATAAATTTAAAATTTTCAGAAATGCGTTTTCCCAATTTTTTGCTCTGTGCTGGTAAAAACCTTCATGCGCGAGTCCAACTCCCACTTGGCCGGTTTATTTATTTACCTTTTGGTTCCGGAACCAAAAATAAACTTATGTTTTTTTTATTATACTTGTTTGAAGTTGTCATTTTTTAAAACTATTCACAACTGTTCCTTGTGTCACAGCAATGGCGCAAATTGCACTATTGAATTCAAATGTATAATAAACAGAGATATACCTAAACAATAACTATATATACTAAACATTGTTTTCCATGAAAATGATGCAAACGACAATAATAATATTGGAATAATTAATTATGCACGAATGTGAATGGTAAGTACTTAGTACATTTAAATTGCAATTGCATATAAGATTATAAAACTATACAAGTTAAGAGCTTTGTTCATAGACACAGCTATGTCTATAGAGTGGGGCAGGCTGACGGTATGTACAATCAAAAAAGTTGAAATAGGTACAGATCGTAGATCTATAATTTGGTCGGGTTGTGTCAAACTCAGTCGACAGATCACGACTTACATAGAAATGACATATTCCGTCCAAATGAGGTACGTGCGCCAACTGGCTCACTTTCAATTTCCCCCATTATACATTGTACACGGCTATAATGCCTCCATTGATCATAAAATAAGCTAGGCTTTTTATATCTTAAGGTAAAGATATATTTTCTTTAGTTATTTCTAATACCTTATCCTATAATCAGTGGAAGCATTTCAAACCATGTACGTAGACGAGCCAGGTCGACACAAAAGTGTTTTTTAACGTCCGTGGCAAAATCATAATATTATATAACTATAAATTATAATTCTAGTCCTAAAGAGCCTGCTAAGAGGATATTTTGGCCATGGAAAAAGTCGTCCGCAAGTACATCAGAGGAAACCCCTCCTACTTCTTGGACGTGGTTTGGACGTTCACCTCGACCATCACCATCGAGAGTCAAGGAGCGGTCGGCTAATTCAACACCTGAGGAAACTTTGAGGTCGCCCCTAGGCAGGCATTTCATAAAATGGCTGGCTCTGTTGCTAAGCGGGCCAACGGCGGCACTTCTAGCCTATTTGTACAAACGCGTCAAAAAGGACAATTTTAGGATGCCGAATGATCAAAATGAAAGTAATTCTGCATTGGAGAATCCATCAAATTGGTTACCGAAAAATGTAGGTAACATACAACTATCAACTGCGTTTTAGGTACGAGGTGTCTAAGTGAAGGGAGACCGTAAAAAAAAAAAAAATAATATCCACAGCCGAACATAATAACCTCCTCGTTTTTGGAAGTCGGTTAAATAACATATAGGTAACCTAAAAAGATCAAAACTGTGTTCTCACAATATTAAAGTTTGTAACAATATTATCCGCTTCGTTTCAATTCAGGTAGCTTGATGGACAACATCAAAAAATTGTGTTTTTTTGTAACATTTTCCCTATCTTATTGATATTTCTAATCACAATTCTCTTCTCAGTTCTTGCTGGATCAAATTTTTATCCAAGTTTAGTAAATTAAGATTTTTAGCAATATTTTGCGAAAATCTTAATTTACTTAACTTGGAGCTATGGCTTTCCGCAATGTAACGCCTGATTCTATTAAATACAATTTTTTATGGAAATAAGCAGTACCTACCTAGTCACTATTTCTTCTGATGTATATTTCATGATAATTGTGTTTGTGTACAATAAACTGTTAATTATACAAAAAAATATCTGAACATCATATGTCCATTATTTTTGTCCACATTAATTATTATGAGTGAATCCACCTCCGAAAAGGGGGGATCACATACTTATAGTCAAGTCACAAAGAGTATAACAATCAAATTCAATAATAGTTGCAATTTTAAGTAAGGAGTGGACCTAGGGTCTGAATATCTGGATACAGCCCCCTGGATCCGCCCGCTGCCGATATAGAATTGTTTTAACTTTTTTTTTCTTTCACGAACTTTTAATTTTTTTTTTCTTTCACAGGAAAGTAATCAATACAGACCATTCTACATCTGTGAATAACTTTCTAGAAAAGTTTTGAAACAAACACCCGACGGGTTAGTTGAAGAAATTTGAAGAGCTCTCAAAATAAATGAAACTCAAAACCATGTTATACTATCAGTAATTATTATAAACTCGATAAAGGAAGTGGAGCTAAATCAATGCCTTGCTTCATGTTTATTGAATGTGAGTCAGCGCAGACTGAACGAAGCAATAAAGTAACGCACTAAAAATAAAATTTAAAATTATAATCAAATTGATGTATTCTTCTCTGAACTCCTATAAGACAGGACCGATTGTAATGAATATTTTTGTGTGTATTTTAGGGGATTTGAGAAATTGTTTAGATTCACAAAGTAAATAAATTTCAGGGGAATTCGTTAGGGGATCTCAAGATGCGACGAGGCATCTTGAGATCCCCCTAACTGGAAGCCTAGCCCGAATTTTTAAGGGTGGTGGGATAAAAAAGTCATAGTTGAAACAAAATATATTTATTAATACCACCGTTCTTACAATGACTGTCAGCGAACAGCTCCAACCTCAGTATAAACAAAACCAACTCCAACATTTCTGCTCAAAGTAGTCACAAACATTCGTTGACAACTGGAAATGCCGTTAGTAATTAAATTAAACTAAAATATAAAAAATAACTAGACCTACTACTTAAACTGATATGCTTAGTGTGACACAACTCCGCTCCAAAATAAAACTAAACGCGGACGAGTTGCATCTATACGGAGGCGGGCCCGATCCGATGTCGCGGCGAGCGAACGAGTAAGTACAGATTTGTCGCCACGATATCGCACCGGAACCGCGTTCAGTCCACTTTACGACGTCTATTGCACGATATCTACAAAACTTATGTATCAACAGGTACAACTGACGAATATAATTAAGGCGAGAACGCAATATGCGGCAACTCGGCGACACTACACGAACCATAGAATTGAAGTGTCGCGGAGTGTCGCTAAGTGCGGTCTCGCCAACATTTGCACTGCGACTCACGTCGGCGCCGGACCGCGCGCGCAGACATTATCTCTTAAACCACAAGTAAAGTAATATTAGTTTTAAAAATAAATATTAAAAGTTAAATCAAAATTAAAGACGTTACGACCAGAGTTTGGACTAAGATTGCTACAAATATTTCGTCTAAATTTTGAATAAATCTAGATAATATTTAGTATACACTATGTCTGCGTCGGTTAGTTATGCGTTTGGACGGACACGCGATTGCTCGTGAAACAAACACTTGTATATTTCACTACGTAATAACTGGTGTTATTTTACCGGAACAATTTCACCCTTATAGCACTCACACACGCCAGCCAAGATTGACAAACAGATTGGCTGGCGCGTGAAGCGTTACTTTCTTGTAGCTACAGTTAACAGGGTTCTCGAACGGAATATACTCAAATAATTATTACTACATGTAAATATTTGATTGGCATTTTCCTGATAAATGTAATGATTTAATTTGGCACTGGAATAATATACACTTTCAAATTGGCGGTCGCCTACTAGCCTCACTATATATAGATACAAACTTTCAATGATATATGGGCGATATCGCGCTCAACGGTAAGCTAGCATCAAAATGGTATAATATATACTTTTTGGCCCTTTTTTAAAAGAATCTCTCTGTTATTTTTTAATATAGTAACATAGAATTATTTAAATGTTGTCTAGTGTGTCAACGGTCTTATAACGAATCAGTTGAGGATAAAACACGCCATTAATATTTTTATAAAGAGGCTAAAGTTCATATTTCACATTTCATTGAAAATTTGTCTCAAACCGTTAGTGACATTAGATAACATGATAGAACAATACTGGTATATACATAATTCAGTATAGTTGTATACTATACACGTTAACAACAAGTACCCTGACCGTCTAACAGTTCCGAAATCGGCCAACGCCAGAAACACTCTCAAGTAGTTTGAACCCACATTCAATAAACAAGATTTCCATTCAAGTAATTTGCAAGACTGCATTCTCTGCCATTAAAAGTATATAGCTGTAAAATTTTGAATATTGTTTACACATAGTATTTTTGAAATAAATTAAAATTTTGTTACAGTCGTAAGAAACGGACATAATCAAAATAAAATTTAAAAAAAAGTTCACGATTCTCGGCATGTTTAATCAAACTACTTGAACGTGTGTGATGGCTATAACATACACAAATATAACTTTATTTACAAAAATATATTAATTTGCTTTTATTCACAACTCACTTTCCCTTTTCTGGGATATTTTATGTAACAGAAATGTGAAACTGATTTACAAATAAGATTTAGTATACATCAGTACAGTGGCTGGCGCCAGTTTATAGATACGATTGAACCATGTTACAGTACTGGGTGTTAAAATTTAAAAAATAAATCCACTTTGTAAATAAGGCTATGGTTTAACACGTAGTTTTACACCACTACAATACATTGGTCGCCAGGTAGCAATCAAACACATACACAGTGGCGTAGCGTGAGTATCTGCCGCCCGGGGCGGAGGACAATTTTGCCGCCCCCATAAATATGCTTTTCAATTTAATTAAACAATTTTTACAAACATTATGATCTACTTTTTTCATTTAATTTTTTTCTGCGCGCGAATAAAAAATCGCAGTGCGGACGATTTAATTTTTAAAAATTTTTCGACAAGAACCGTCATTATTTAGTAATTACGCAAGTAGATACGGAATCCCTATAATTCGTCTTAGAATAAGAAATGAAATATTCCATTCTTTTTTAAAGGCCGACTTTATAGTTGTGTCAGAAATTTGAAATGGTCAAATATTAAGAATATTTAATTAATTTTCTGTGAAACTTTGCCGCCCGGGGCGGGACGCCCCCCCTGCCCCCCCCCCTCTAAGCTACACACATAATTTACTTGTATTGTGGAGACAATAGCTAATTTTACATTAGTACTGCAGGATACTGGCGCCAGTTATGTCTGTAATAATATAAATCGGCGTTTAATCCGGATTATACAGAGGACTGAAACGGTGTTACATTATTTTTCAATTTGGCAACTATATGGAGTCTGACTCGAAAAATATAATTTGATATCTGAAATATTATAATTTATTTAATTAGTTTTGACACGACGTCTTTAATTTGCCTATGCAACGGTCTACGGAATTTTACATCACACATTACTGGATGATTTCTTTTTTTTTGCTTGGATATTAAACAGATTTTTCGTGACCATTACAAAGTTTTTGCACAATTATTATAACTTAAGTAGTCATTAATTTTACAATTAAATTTACGTGTACATACATAATTTTGATAATTTTTCTCAATAAACAAATTATTTTCTATTATCTAGAGTACTACATCTTAGATTTTATAAAATTGACATAATATACAAGATAGTTTTAAATGTTATTGCCTTTTATTGTGTGTAAATAATAGATAATTTGCAATTAAATGTCAGACGGATAATTTTGGACACGTGAAGTTTTACTCAAGTGATATTTAAATTTATTATTATTAGGGCCTTTTCACCGCTTACTGTTAAAGTTTTAGTTAGGCTATTAACTACTTTTTTGACAGATTCTCCATTCAACACCTGTCAAATAAAGTTGTATCTGTCAAATTAATAGACTTTCTGTAAGCGGTGAAACAGGCCCTAAATATGTCTTGCTATATGAATTAGCTCTTAGGCGGGCAGTGAGCCATCTTTAATTAGTCGGGTTACCTCGAACCCGGACGATAAGATCATCGCGCATAGAACCAAAAGAGCGGAAATGTTATTAGTTTTGTTCAGAAAAAAATCCGCCCAAAGCCACTGGGCTCTGATTGGTCGGAAGTATCGGAATACGTACACGCAGGTCTCTTATCGGTGCGTACTGTTTTAGTGCGGTTGATTTATCAGTGACAAAACACTGATAAGTTTCGGACACGGATGGCTCACATTACTTGACTATTGGTTCTATGCTCGACGATAAGATCAAACTTGTAGCAGCTTGACACAGCCCGCCTTATAACAAAGCTACTCTATAGCGTACCAAATGGATCAATTCTTCCGATGGATCATATCTTTTTTTAAATAATTCAGTAATTTATACAGTAGTGTAAAACTTGACGTATCACGTATCACGCGTTTATAAGGACTAGACGCGTTAAGGACGATTATCCAACGGCAAATAATTTGAATGTTATAAGGGTAAATAAAATTTATAATAAACAATCTATCCATTGATGTATCATATAGAAAACGGTGCAATATAGAAATGTTAATATGTCAATACATCAATGCTCAAACGAAGTATATTACAATATTTATTACGACAAACAAAACTTACTGTATATGTACAAACCTATTAACTGGCAAGTAGGTCCTAATACTGTATATAAATTATAAATATTAAAAAAAAAAACTTTAATCTATACCTAACCGTTATTTACACAAAAACTAAGTGTTAAAGTGCGCACACATCATGACGGGTCGCATCGTATAGTGCGCCTCGTCATAATATGCGCGTACAACTAAAGTACAAGTCCACAGTCCGGGCGACTCGCCAAAAAATATATTATTGTTCCTCTTCAAGGCTATTTTCGTTGAAATTTCATTACAAAATTTCAATGAAGGTTAAACTTAAAACTCGGTGCGACATGCGGGCCGTATAAGCTTGCGCGTATTCGGCCCCAATGTCGACTTAATACATTAGTCTTACAGTCCTACACGTCGATAACATGCGGCGTAGTTCACGTACATCTTTAAAAAATACAACCGAGTAGGTCATCCTCATACAGCTTCGACTGGCACACTGGAGAAGCCGCCTAGATTTGTTCGTGTGTGCGTGCGCCGGCGCGTAGATACTAGGGCGCACACGCACACTGTCTGCTTCCATTAATAATGTTTTGTGGTTTCAGGTCCGACCTACTCGTTGAACATACACTCTGTTGTAGGCAGGTGACGTCACACTCGTTTACAGTACACGTCCCACTATGCACGTGTCGGGGCCCGCGCGCCCTCACCGGTACATGGAGCAGCGGCGCTCGGGCTCGCCCCGCCGCTACGACTTCTTGTCGAACAGCGGCAGCTTCGACTTGACCGCGCCCTCGCAGACGAGCAGGCGCCTCCCCCCTCCGCCCGCGCCCCCTCCCCCGCCCAGCGCCAGCAGCTGGCCCGCCAGCTCGCCGGCGCTCAGCTCGCCGCCCTGCCGCTCGAAGTACTCGACGATGCGCGCGATCTGCGCGGAGCGGGCGCGGGGCGCGCGGTCGTCGAACAGGCTGTCGGAGCCGAGCGACGCCACGTCCTCGCTGCTGTCCGTGTACACGCTGGGGCAGCGCGCCCCGGCGCAGCAGCACGCGCGCAGAACGTGACCGCCGCCTTCCTCCGCGCCACACAGCACGCCGCCCTCGTCCTCTTCCCCGCCCCCAGCGCCGCCCCGCCGCAGCGCGCCCTCGTACGCGGCTAGGCAGTCGGCGCAGAGTCGAGGGCGCGGGCGCTCGCGCCGCCACCACCAGCAGCGATGGCAGCCGAGCAGCGCGCACGGGCAGGCTGCGGGCGGCGCTAACTCCTCGGCGGCGACGCTGAACACGCCGGACTCGCACGAGCCGCGCCGGCGTGC
>JAOTAV010050781.1:0-16254 GCA_026546445.1 Cyclargus thomasi
CTAGATGAGGTAGTTGCTTTTCAACAGGTGTGACCTCTAGCCTAAAATTATCTTTTAAAGAACTTAGAAGTACCACTAAAATCCACAAAAGAATTTCACCGAACTGGAGCAATTTAAAATGCGTTCTGCCAAAAAATAATCAAGTGCAAAACGAGCTCAAGCCGTGAATTTTTCGATCAAAGAGGGTTAACATCCCGAAAACGAGAGCAAAAACTTCCACATAGGTCTGAAATTTCATCTACGAAGAAAATTTTAAACCATCGAAAATAACGCTTTGCGCTATGACAGTTTTACGCCTAGTGTAAAGCTGCCATAAAGTAGTCCTTCGTGGTTTTAGTGTTCTCTCAATTATCGTGTAGGATGATCCTTGATCACTGATCAAGTCCTTCCAATGAATAACGAGAGTTTAACTCTAAAAAAAAAAGAAAAGTACGAAAGAAAAATTATCACGACAGCACTTACTTTTGTAAGTGCTTTCGTACTTTGTTCATACACTTGAGCGTTTTACACTCGCGCTTAACCTGGTTTCAAAACTGGCCTCCGTTACCGAAACCAACCGCGAAAAAAAACGTTAAAAGTGAGAAGATTTTAGGTTTTAGATTAAATGTTACATGAACAATGAGCTGACGGCAAGCGTCGTGTGGTACTTACAATAATATATTACGGATCATTTGCTCGTTTACCCGAATCTTTGCCGAGTCATCACTGGAAATTTTAACGAAAAATCGGTCTAGTGTGAGTAGAACTTGCTATGAAAAACGGGTCAAGCGTGAGTTTGAATCGCGCACAAAGGGTTCCGTGCCATTCTTTATAAATATACTACCCTTAAAACGACGTTCAATATGACCCGCTTTGGATATGCTGTGCCCACAAATGTTCATCCCCTTATTCATAATAATGAAATGAAATGAAAATAAAAATGAAATAATATTTAAACAATGTTCAACTAAACAAGATTGGCTGTCCCTTTCTGTCGTGTGACGTTTTCAATATGCCAAAAAAGGACGGCGAATCTTAATTAGTTAAACAATGTTTAAATATTTTTATGAATAAGGGGTGTTAATTTAATGATTTCCTATTTGTTACCAATGTGCTAAGCTGCAAGAAATACCTGAGATACTTTTAGTTTATCCATGATTAAAGGAATTCTCTGTGATCGTAGGTACATCATAGGCCTAGTCATAGTTCTGAGATTACTAAACAAGAATAAACAAAGTCTTAGTAAAAGATATATTATAAGTTTTTACATCTAAGCATGCAGCCCTAATAAAAGGTACATGGGCTTTTAATGATTTCGTTACACACGCAACGTAGTTAATTAGTTAACGTAGAAATGAAAACGCGAAAATAAACATTATTTACTATTAAATACGCTGCCCCAGATTTCGTACTGTCTTAAACTACACAATCCTTAACTGTGCGTTATTTATTTACATTCTGCTAGAAATTGTTGTAAAATACAAGTAAAATAAAACATCCGTCTACTATTTTCATGTAAAATTTTGACTTTTTTCTAACGTAACAGACACGAATAACTATAGGAATCGAGCGTCCGAAATTTATCAGTGTTTTGGCATTGATAAATTAACCGCCAACCAACTAATACTCCCAACTAAACCAAATAAAACAGCACGCAACAATAAGAGATCTGTGTTTAAGTACTCCGATACTTTCAACCAATCAGAGCGCAACGGCTTTGGACATATTATTTTTTTCGAAAAAAATTAAGAATATTTTCGCTCTTTTGGTTCTATGTTCGATGACTATAAGTAATAGGTACAAACTTTGGATCTACTATTAAGGTGGTAATAAATGATTTCTTGTCAGTGTTTGACATTCAAATCGCTCAACCAATTTCAATGAAAATAAAGAAACTTCTAATCCCGACTCCCGATAAGGACGTTCGATTTTTACAGCCCGCGGAAAATTAAAGATTTTCACGTATTTAAAATATTTCAGGATACACAAAATTGCATTTACAAGACTGGCATAAAAAATCGGCCAGGTGCGAGGTGGACTCCAATACAAAGGGTTTCGACCCAACGCAGAGCAATAAATTTGGAACATTTGTTTCTGAAAGTTCAACATTTATAAAGTCGACCACGGCTACTAGCTACATCTATTATCAAAAAAAGAAAATGGCAAAAAAAAACAGATTTGTTTTATTAGCGCCCGCCCCTTTTTTTGTTTTAGTATTTGTTGTTATAGCGGCAATAGAAATTCATATTCTGTGAAAATTTCAACTCTTTAGCTATTACTGTTCTTGTGCCAACTGTAAATTACGAGCCTCGGGCACTGTCACGGGGGCAGTCCAAATAATTTAAAAAAATACCGTTCTTGTGCCACGGCCTGGAGACAGACAGACAGGCATCAAAGTCTTAGTAATAGGTTCCGGTTTTTACCCTTTGGGTACGGAACCCTAACAACGAACTTTCGTATCCAATATACATTGAAATGAGTCCCAAGAGCGAGGAAGGAATAAAACCGAGAACTCCAGCGAGCCGAGTAAACGTTTCCAATAAAATCGAAAACATTACCTGCGTCAAAGGAATAACGCCAAATGAGCTGCAGAATCCCCTGATGACAAACGAATAGCAATACGCACAACTCCCGAGGAATTACATGTGCGTTAAAAGCACACCTTGAAGAGGGCGATAAACTCAAAATTGACTATTGCATAATTCCGTTTTATACTTGATAATAAGCTATGAATCATTTCATATTTTAAACATAAATGAGCTTCTGTAGTAGCGATAACACGATAGATTAAAATTTTCTCGATTAAGAAAATTACAAAGATGCCTCTAATTTTCAAACATATTTATACGTTTCGCAAAACGGACACAGTATTTTAACACACGATACAAAATTATGTTACCGAGTTTCGGTAGAAGCAGTTTTTTTTTTATTTTGTATATTGATCGGGTTATTAAGAAAAAACTGTTTTCGCGGCGGTTCTGCGTCGTTTTGTTCACCTGGCATATGAGTAACGGTCGTAAGTATGAAGAGAGAAAGACGATGTTTAATTTTTTGCTCTATTCGCCCCCCTTAGGATCGCGCGGTGAAAGAGAATACAACGATATCCGGCGTGGGAGTGGGGACTTGATTTTAAAATTTTACACGTTTTATTTTTATCAAAATATTTATATTAATATAATTATCATATTTTTATTATCCATAGATTGGTCTAATCTGATGGCACGGCAGTGACATCGCCAAGTCGAGCGCGATATACAATAAAACAGGGTGTAACAAAACTAAGCGATAAAATTGTAGTATTGTTGTGTGTGTACAATTACTTTAATATTTCATAAAGAATACAAACACATTTAATACTATAAAGTACCTAATATCACTTATTAATAGTAACAATATAATTAATTAAACAAGGTTAGGTTATAAAATAACACAATAACAAGAAACAGGTCTGTTGCTAACCAAATGTTTTTCATTGACAGTTGCTAACCAAGTATCTATAATTTTGTCGAAATAATTGACTTACGTCAAGAAAACACATTAGGAGAATGGAAGCATTGTATCGTTTTCACATTATCATCTTGTTAATTAAACCTAACGAATATAACAGGAAAATAATAGAAGCTTTGGGTGGATAATGTTTTGACATATATCAAATACCCAAAGTTTATGTTGCTAACAATTACTATTTATAAGTTAAATGAATGAATGAAAAAGAAATGAAGAATCCGGTATATAGTACGTAAAAATCTATTACAGACGCGCAAATCACGCTTTTTTGACATTACTACGCGGGAACTGTACATTTCTCCAGGATAGAATCATAATAAATAATTGATAAAATCTCTACCATCTCGTCTAAAGAACGTAGCTGGCGATTGTTTACACGGCGAGTGAAGGACGTCTCTGAAGCGAGAAATAACCCGAAACAATGACTTGATTAGTTTTAATGGACCTTGGAAGGTCTGTCACTTTAGTGACAGGTTATTACTTATTACGTAGCTAATAACAAGTTAGATAAATAGCCATGGAAACTCGATACTTCGGAAAAGTCGCAAGTAATTTTACTACTCGCTATCATAATGATTTCTAAGGTTTACGCGAGTATCACTCATGGTTTTTTAACACTTACGGATTTTGTCGCGGAGCACTTTTTGATTCCCGACGTTTCGGCTGCTTTCCAGCGGCCGTGGACACGGGTGGGCTGACTTGCTATCATTTCAAAAACGTTTTATGCGTTCGCCAAATATTTTCGCTTGCTTCTGTCAATTTTGGGCAAAAGTGGAATTCGAGAATCACGAAAAAATACGATTTTTCTCGTACACCTCCTTTGGGAACATGAAGTTTTTCCAAGACCGAAGCCTATGTTACTCTTCAGCCTACTCCAACTATGTATATGCCAAAAATCAAGTCAATTATATTTGCCTCGTTTTGGTGTGATGAAAGGACAAACAATCAAACACACGTTCCTTTTTACAACGGCTGTATGGATTGTAAGCATGTATGGAAGTGGAACAATGTAAAAAGTCATGTATTAAAATATAAAAGTTTATGTTATGCTATACGAAGAAAATTTCCAAAGAAATTGCCAGTGAAAATCTTCCAGTAGTAAACTGTTAAATTTCCGATAGCCGCTAAGCAAAAGCAACAATAAACTTTGTATAAAATCCAAGCTGTACAAGTGAGAATTTACAAGTGCTATGAAACTACAAAGCGAAAATTAAATTTCCACTACAAACTTAAAGCTATTGTGTTTCCAATACAAAAATCTGCAGGCTATTTTTCATTGTATTGAGATTGAGATCGGCTTACTAAAAATTATGCTGCTATGCATACTTAATATTATAAGTTCGAAAGTGTGTCTGTCTTCACGTCCAAAACGCTCAACCCATATTGATGAAATTTGGTATAGAGATACTTTGAGTCGCGGGGAGGGATGAAGGATTTCTTTTATATCGAAAACATATAAGATATTTTCACGCAGCGGAATTGTGATGAACGGAAATGTCATTTTGTCAAATAATAACTTAGTAACTTTTAAAACTAGATGTAATTATATCGTAATGATTGGTGTAAATATTTAAAAGTCGAAGGATTTAACTACTTTCGTCACAAAAGAAAAGTGCATCAAATAAAATTTTGTAAAAAAAAGTCAAAGCTTTGAGAAATAAGAAATATAAAGTAATTAGAAGACCAGCTTGTTTAGCTTTACTTTAATTTTTAAATTCAAAGCCAATTTAAGTCATTATAATAATAGCAACACCGGTTATTTTTTGGTTAGTAGCAGGTAAACAAAGAGGCAGATACACTTCCACCTCCCCTCCCCTTTGTAATTGTTATTTAATAAATATAGGCCTTTTGATTTATTATATTTTGTTGTTGTGACTAAAGTTTACTAATTATTAAAATTAATCTGCGAATAGCAAGTAATGTACTGCATTTATGTCTATAGGGAGCACACGCCCCTGTACACACCTGCATATAAAATTTTAATTTTTGTGACTTATTTATTTGTAGACCTAATTAGCTTTACCTTTTCGATCTATTAATCACCTCTCAAATCAAATCATCATTCAAAACGCATATTATCTGTTCATGCTCTCACGTGATAAGACCATACGTCAACGTAATATTAGGTATATTTCAACGTTGTCACGTAGCATACGTTACGTCCCGTTAATAATGTACAGAACGTACATTGTGACATGACAATGAGACGATCACGAGAGTGATTCTTGGTAATTAGAGGCTGAATGAAGGATAAATGATGGACGGTAGAGAATCGCACATTCTTAAAAAACCAATTTTTTCGAGTTTTTAAAGTTAAAAGGGATGTTGCACCACTTACTTATATGGCTTTATACATTACCGTAGAGTATACCAACTTGCTTGCCTTTTACACTTGTAGAACAGAATTTTATACCCCTGTCACATAAGTTGTAAGAGCCCATGACTCGTGTAATACAAAAGTATTATACCTGACATTAGTCAAAATATCTCTATACCAAATTTCAGCAAAATCCGTTCAGCGGTATAGGGGACTTTTTCGAATTAATAATATAAGTATGGATATGAAAATTGTTGAAGGAATATCAGAGACCAAAAAATAAACCCAGGGCTACTTACCGATATGAGTTACGAACGCATGTAAGGCTAGAAATTTTTATATAGGTAATCATCGCCTGCCACTTCTTAGCCCGGCACATAATGAACCAATATATTTATGAAAATGTCGAAACACATGAAAAAAAACTTCTTGCCACCAGCTCAAAGTAAACCTGGTGGAGATTCCAAAATCTCTAACTGTGCAGAACGGAGTCTGATTCATGAATATTCATTAAAATTCTAACACTTCGATGGAAATTGTTGAAGACAAATCAAATACTCTCTACGAAACACCAAAGATCAATTCTCCAAATACGAGCTATTTTCGAGAACGTGCATATTAATAAGCTCTAAAAGCTATTTCATTATTAAAGGCTGTCCCCGCTCTGCACACTTTTTTTTTAATTCCCTGAAATCCTATTACAATTAGTAACATGTAATAAGACTTAGTTTCTGTTTCACCGCTTACAGTCTAACCACAACTTTATTTGACAGATGTTCTATGGAAAATCTGTCAAAAAAGTTGTGGATAGCCTAACTGAAACTTTATCAGTAAGCGGTTAAATAATAAAACCCTTAGTAAAACGGTTAAAACACTAATGACCCATAGTATTTTATTTTAGTGATAATGTTTAGTGCCAATCTCCATCCATCCAAAGGGTCCAAAGGGTTTTTCTTTTAGTTGAAATCGAAGGACGCTTTTTAAATACGCTCTATACTTGAAGTTTGCTGGACAAATCCGCTTGCGACAGTTCGTTTCATACTTCTACTGAGATTGGCAGAATGTTACGCAAAAAACGCAATGAAAGACATACACACACATAACGGTAGTTGCTTTTTGCCATTTGCTCTCTCTCTCTTTTCAATAAAAAAACTTTAAAAAATGTAGAATTGTTCCCGAGGGGTAGAAAAATTAATCTCGACACTGAATATCCTAATAAAAGCTAGCAGGTATTTATTAATCTAAAGCTTTACGACTGCAGTTAGAGTACTCCACCTGTACGAGCACCTCTACAAATGGCGCAAACACAAAATGGGGTCATATTTACCGAATCAAGAAAGACGCCTTTGCAGTTTAACTTTATTCCGGCAAATATAAAACAAAGTTGCACCAGCAAACTGATAATACTGGCTTGAAACATAGTGCTTTCTTTTATACAAAGAAATTTTATTTAAAGAAATATAACGTATAAAAAGAGAAAATATATATCTGGCAATTTTTGGTATTAGACAACTTCTTATTTTGAAAATGTAAACTGTAATAAACAGACAATTATCAGAAAATATGTACTAAACGCCCACAACTCTGTTGCGCCTAATCCATTGCTTCTTACGCTCACTTACCTAAACAGTTTTGATGAAATTTGACATGGACAAACTTTGATCCATAAGTGTGCCACGGACTCTTTTTAATAAAATGAATAGACAAGTTGATCAAATTATCTTTCGCAAGCTTGCAAGGTTCACAGCCTGATTATTATAAATAGGTTCATGATAGACATTATTAAAAATATTATATGACAGCTGATTTGAACCATAATTTAAATTGAATTAATTAATAATAAATATAGTTTAATTGTGTCACGAGTCACGAGATCACGTTTTATTTCATCCAATAAAGAAATACCGCGTCCTGTAGAAAATGCGGTAATTTTCAGGTGAATTTTATGTGCCTTATAATGGATGCCGCCCGAGCTATTCCTTAGAGGCATTTAGATGTCCTCTCCAGAGGAGCATCCAGCGTATTTTTAATATAAAGCGCTAAGATACTTTCGCATTATATGAAACGTAATATTACCGCTTTATTTACTCCCAGGTAAAACCTTACGTCATATTAACCGTTATAATACTACATAATACAACAAGGCCATAAATGCACAAAATTGGTATAACACCATCAATCTTCTAGGTATTAGCTCGTAGAAAAGTCGTCGATGCGTAGAGCGCCGTTAGTTCCGTTTTTCGCCGCAGTGCGCCGGCACCGCGGCGCCACCGTTGCACGCACGTGATATGCGCTCGCGCACCTCAGACGGGCCAACGGCGCGCGACAGCCTCCCGCGCACACTAATAAATTTACGTGCGTGAAAAAAAAAGTGATTTACTATTTTTTTATTTGTCAACATCGTGATAAAGTGCCTCTAGTGATTTTGATGCATTTTAAGGTAATTCAGTATTTTTTTAATAGAAAAAATATAAACAATCCTTGAACTTGACTCGCAAATATATTGTTATCGTAACAATTATTTTGTTTTTGTCGGAAATCGCGTGTTACTGTGCTATTTATTATTCTTATAAGCTTTTATTTATTTTTTGTTAAATAAATCATAAATGAATTACATTCATTACATTATTAAATAATTTTTATTAAAATTTAAGTACCAAACTCAATGCCAACGATTACATAAAACTTAAATCTGTTTATATTTTAAAGAGGTTAGCCATTAAATATTTAATGAAAGAGACTCCCTATTTTTATAAAATAAAAAACGTTATTTTTTATATAGATCATCTTCTATCATTAATATTTAAATAATTTCATTGCATTACTTGTTTGTGCATCTTCGTTTTGCAATTGTTGTTGTTAAATGTACAATAGGTATAACTATAGCTTTTGTATGATATCGCGAAATCTCAATTGGATAATGAATGTCGTTATTATAACAATTACATGTCCACTATTAGCTGTGAGTTGTACGATACCGCCTTTTCACCTTATCATACCAGGTACTTTCATTTATTGGTTGACAAACAACGATTATATTATTATTTCGTATATTATCAACAAAACCACGCCTTTCAAAAGTTTCTACAAAAATTCAGTTGTTTGTTTAACGAATATTCATGATTCGATACACGATATTTAAATTATTTTATCATTGGAGAGACAGGATGAAAATTGTATTTTAAAATTCTGTTTTTCATAGATTACAGTTTGATGGCTCCCGACAGCCTGTAGTGGTTTTGTTTGTAGAATTAAAAATTGAATCCGTGAAAACAAAAACAAAAAAATTGAGGAAGTGACCATTCCTGATCAAAATTACGGTACATTCGATGACTTTGGTACCAGTTTGGGACCACCAAAAACTTGTTTACGGGAACGCCTCTGCCGATACTTTATCTTTTATCAACATTTGCTTGCGTATCTCAATTTTCTCGAACCTCGTTCTTTATCTATAAGATAAGATGCGCCGTGTGATGGTAAATTCTGAACTTTCATTTTTCCTATAAACAATAATATTCACATCATTGTCTACGCCTAAACGCGTCAGGAAATAGACAAAAACCATCAGTTATCTATTGTCTTCTCTATTTAACGTGCATATTATGTTCTTTTTGGAAACGATTAAAAGATTAGTCTAAATTACAATCATACAAAAACCTCAGTAGATTTTCCCACGATAAGCGTAAAGACTACCTAATTGAAAGCTAAACTGACAATCACTCGATTGTATGAGCACGTTCAATGCAGAAAATCAATATGACCTTCAAAGAATCAATAAAAGTGTTAGTTGTATTGCTTATAATAGCTAATTTATAGCGACGAGGCAAATTTACCAACTCCAAGTGAGATTATGTTGTAAACACTGGGTGTAACAAAAGTAAGTGATAATACTTTAGAGTGTGTATGTGCCTTCGATAAAGAGTTCACTGTAAAAATAACAGCGTTGAAAGCGAAAAATTTTTGGTATTTATATGGGGCAAACTCACGTCGCTCGGGCGCTTGGCCATACAAATCACGAAATTTTTTTGCTGCTACTTTCACAGTGCTACTGCATATCAGGGACACATATCCTTCAAGTTTTATCACTTACTTTTGTTACACCCTGCATATGAAGTATAAAGCTTTTTAGTTAAAAATACAATGATTAGGTTGGTCGAAATATATATAGGGATCAGATTTGAGCGTCGATACTCAGAATATTGAACAAGACAACAAGAACAATAGTTATTTATTTAGGTAACAAACAAACACCAATACCAAAAGTAACATTAAAAATACAAATTTTTATAAGTACTACTTAAAACATAATATATTATCCTTAAACCTCAGATAGTGTTAGGATCTATAACTGACATAACATATTAATATTTTTATTATTATAAGTTCTAAAAACCCACAAATGCTGCATGTTGACACTTGATATACGTAAATCATGACAAAGTAAGTTAACAGTTATATAAACTGAACTCTAGGGACTAATATCATTTGATAAAGGCCAGAGATAATTATACCCTAGGCCATAGACTTTCTGAGCCTTTTTATTTCCTTCAAATAAAAACCATTTTCATCTCTATTTTTTTATTAGATTTTAATGTCGAATACCCTTTTGAAACCCTTTTTTCGGACTAGTTCTAAATAGAACAAAGAAAGGTTTATTTACATTATCACCTCTTAAAAGGTTTCAATTTATTCTATCATTTTAAGCTGACCGTAAAACGTGGATTACTTTATTTAAAATCAAGTCGATCTTATCTATATATTAATACGAGAGATGAAAACTTTGTACCCTTTTTTATGAAAGACGCGTAGATGTAAAAGCATGTAATTTCTCCTAGTTAAAGTTGATATGGAGGAGGAGCGTGTAATACCAATATTATTTTAAAAAATGCTTAATTTTTGCAAATTTTTAAAAAATAAAACGCCTACTACAATATTTTGACATGACACGATAATCAAACACAAAATACTTTTTTTTATTTAATGGTTAAAGTCTGTGGTTTTTTTAGACCTTTATGCGAAATTGAAATGTGTGATTGAATTGAGACTAGATTATATTTTTATAGCTCCTCTTTCCTACACGATGGATATAAATATTTATGGTTGAATTTCAACCACAGGGCGACTTCTAGTGAATATTAAAAACACAATACAAAAAACAGAAACTGCGGAATCAATTTTTCTGTTTTTGATAGACAGAATCACAACAGAGCCCTTAGTCAACACGTCTTAATCGCTCCTTCACGAAATCGTCGATCAAAACGCATTAAATTGCCATGAATGAGTCGAATTTCGCCTTCATATTATTGAACGTCAACCCAATACATTTTGATCTAGAATTCCATACGTTATAGAATAGATCAAAATAATGACGCGATAAAGAAAACCTGATGAAAAGGCAGTGAACGCCAACATAACACTGTTTAGTATTCGTTCCTAATGCTTACCCTTTTCGATGCTGCCGGTTGTTACGTACAATTTCGGTAACACGAATACAAATCAACTTAGATATGCACTTTTTTGTTTGTGTTACTTAAATATTACACTCGGTGCTTTCACTTATTATAATATTGTTATAAAAGAATTTCTAGTAACATCCTAATGTAATTAAGAATGTTATAGATGGTATGTGTGTCATACATAACATAATATTCGGATATTATGTATGAAGTATTGATGACAAACGCATTGTTTACTTTTGAAGTAATAAATTTCTTGGACCTAACAAAACGCGACCAAGCAATCGTAAAAAAACTTTTCGCTAAGCCATGTACGAAAATGATTTTTTTTAATGTAATAAAAATATTAGAATTAGAAGCTGAGAATCTTCAATCTCGGGTTTTACCTGTTATAACCTTATCTTTGTAATTCTATCTTTCTCCTTCACATGATGTCACGGCAAACAAATTCAAGGTAACATTTTGAATGCAGTGATGTAAATATTGCTCGGAACGTGACGGGCCATTTGTCACAATCGGTACAATATGTCACAATATAATATCTTCTTTACGTTGTTGCTACACGTATTGTTTTCACTGTTTTGAAATTACTTTGTGATGATACCCTCATTTATTGACTACGAAATGCGGCGCGTGAGTGCAAAGTTTTAAGTTGCATACATCGAATTCGAAAATGTGGCGCGTACGGTGCTAACTGCGAAGGACCTGTATCGTTTTCGGGGTTAGCAAGAAACTGCTGTTTCCAACCGGTTCGATCATTCACAAAAAATCCATGACCTGCAGGCTGCGAGTGCAGCGTTTTTAAATTGAAAATCATCTATGATAAATGTTTTTCAATTGTACGAATTGATTGGCTAGAATCGAAGATTTTTTAATTTCTATTAAATTCGCTATTCTGCCTTCTGTCGCATTTCGATTATTTTGCGTATGAGAACATATAACCCATATGTGCATTACCTTAAACTCTATAGAACGCTACGTCATAAAAAAAGGTTAGTAAGCAGACTTTTTTGACACTAACACTAATACGACAATTTTATGCCGGCAAAGTTCGTTTCACTTCCATATGGCTGTCCTACCAAATATGCACAATTCGTGCGTAATTATAGTAAAGGATAAAATCAGCAGGGGGAAACAATGCGACAGGAACTACGGTGTGGTGCCGAAATCCTGCACGGCATTCCAGTTCCTATAACTATAGCAGGAAGCTCTATATATGCATACAGTATTTAAATCGCGCGTGTATCGCCTAATTTAAATATCCCAACGTCAGCTATAACCCGCTCATGTTTACCAGACCCGCGTACCCTAATTCATGTATCTTAATGTGGCAATAATGCAGTTTCGACTTTTCTACAATTTATGCCCGGTATACGAGTTTGTTTGAATTAAACTTATAATATTTAACTCTTTCGATTGGCTAGGATTAGAATATTAAGATATTAATACATTATTAAAAGTTGAATAAATAAACTCTTATTGAAAAACTTTTTAATGTCCCGTACATATGACCGTTTTCAAGCTACAAATAAAGAGATAGCAATTAAAATGATCAGTAAAACATGTCAACTCTGTCTCAACGGACTTCATGTGACTTTTGTTGGAGTCATGTGAATAATTCCTGTTTGATACAAATTAAATCGGTACAAACTTTGAACGAAACCGCAATAATATCTTATTAAATTAGTAGAATCTGTGTACGGTTTTAGGCAATATTCATCTGAGGACATCGGATGCGTTAATCTCGTAACCTCAAAGTCATTCATCAAGTCGACCTCACAGAGGAAGGATATACATAATTTTATTTATTTTGTACAAGAGTATTGTCTTGTATGACCTCTGTGTTTCTAAGAAACGGCTAAGTTAGTTAGAGTACACTTTGGACACTTTTTAAGGTGAACACTTGTACCAACGGCCTTGATCATACATTCGGAGTTTCGTAAATCTTCCCCCCGCTAACAGTTATATAAAAATAAATTTATAAAAATAATTAATTAACAGTTAATAAAGAGAAGAATTAAGAATTTCTCCTTAGGGATTATAGTGTTTTACTTATATTGTACAGTCAAAAAAATCGTTCATCTTAACCGGTTACTTACGTACATATAACTGTTTATAACAAAAAATTGATGTCCACGGTACATTTTTTTTTCTAATTAACTATAAGGTTAAGGAAAAGTCCTTGCTAGAATGAATGAATGAATGAATGAAGATCATAACGTTTTAACATACTTATAAGAGGTTAAACTTACCCCTCTAGCCGATGTACAAGCCTTAGGCACTAAGTACATTTAGTATAACAGATGTCATCTGACAGCTTTAAGGCTCCAGAGCTTTCAAGGAAGCATAGACTATTACTCATCCTAACGTACTGTAACTTTATTTTATAAGAATAATAGATGATGCCCGCAATTCCGTTGCGCCAAAGTTCGTTTATCGTACATTTTGTCGGGATAAAAGGTATTCTATGTCCAGTGGCGTAACTACAAGGTGGCAAGCCGGCAAAATGCCACCGGCCCCCAGCCGGAAGGGGCCCCCGATCAGCCCCCCTAGATAAGTGGCAAGCGATTATTTTTTACAATAATCGCTTGACGTGTTTTTGTATTGGATTGATAATAGTGGAAAGAAAACGAATTCGCCACGGGCCTCGAACGGTATAGTTACGCCACTGCCTGTGTCAAATCCGGGGGCTCAAAGTATGTCGATACCGAATTTCAGCGAAATCGGTTCAGCGATTTGGGCGTAAGGAGGTAACAGATAAACGCACTTTATAATATTAGTATGGATGTATGGATTCGAATTTTGTACACGATTTTTCATGCAAAGCCGCGGGAAAAAGCCAATGTTTAATATAATGCACCATAGAGAAGTAGTACAATATGCCGTTAGCGGTCTGTGAATGATTGAGTGAGCCCCGAGACATATAGTTATATTTATATGTATTGTTGCTTTTATTGTTATTCTCACGTGATATGTAATATACCTTGCTTTTAGTACCTTTATAATGTTAATCTTACGTAATCATGTCTAATAATAATAATTTTTTTTTACTATACGGATAACTTTAAAAAGTTGCTTTGAAAAATTGAACTCTAAAATTTTTTAGAAATAGCAATTTAGGTATTAATCGCTACCTTTCCAAGGAATATATTTTAGATAACTGGACTCATACAGCATTATAATAGTATCGATGAAAATACTTGGCTCGGAAATATACAAATTTTAATATTTTATATAACCTGTGCGACTTAACTAGGCACATGACCTTGACAAGGCCATTTTTGAAAAATATTAAAAAACAACAGAGCCAGTTGACGGACCTACGTCATTTGGCCAGCTGGATTTGACATAACGCGACCAACTAACTTAGATTAGCAATGTAGCTCTGTTTCTATTTCACATGTTTTGACGTTTGAATTCCAGTCTTTACTTATGTAGAATATTCGAGTCTTATTGATTTTAATGGGAAGCGTTCGGATAAATCGTGACCGAAAAGATGATATTGCTTTTTTTTGTAGGTACTCATAATAAATTGAAATATCTCACGACTTACAAATCGACGGCGAATTTTTTATTAGCATCAATTAACTTTTCAACATAATATATATAATGATGTTATAATAGACTTCATCTAATGATTCGAGCATATTTACAATGCAACTAATATCCAAGTAGGTAATTGAGTATAAACATTTCATTGTTAATTCATCTGAGGATGCCTCGACGCTAAATACTTTTATTGTGCCTTTCGAGACAATTTGCCAAGTATAAGCGATTTCAGTAAATGGCCGATATTTGATTATGACTGTCCATGATCGTCATCGGAGTTAACCATCATGACCCAACACTTTTTCCAGTAGCGGCACCGCCCCCGGGGCGCCAGATGAAATTGGGCGCCACATGGTATATAAAAAGGGCACCTGGCCGATTTTTTCGCATGTATTTGTATATATCTCGTCAAGGGCTTCCCGCCTAGACTTTATCTACTTCACAATATAGTGTACAAACACCAGTAGGTATGTCAAAGAGTAACGTGACAATTAGAGGGGACATTTAACACGGAAACGTAGGTTGCAGCATAACGATCTCTCGAGAGCATTAACTGTTAATAGCTACACAAACGGGAGCAGTTGACCAACAACGTTACACATAACATCACTATCTGGACTATTTGTCAATTGCGTGCGATTAACATTAGTAATCACACCTGTGTTATAGGTTTGTTATATGTATAATGTACGACTCTACAGCCTATAATTTTCTGATCATAGCCAGCATTTAAGCGTCGGCGCCCGTGTGGAATAAGAACGAGAACAAAAATTGTTTATCCCATGATATCTATACTGATATTATAAAGAGGAAATCTTTGTATTTTCATATTTGTGTATGTTTGTATTGAATAGGCTCAAAAAATGCTGGACCGATTTCAAAATTTCTTTTACCATTACTTACAGGGATTCTTCCGAATCCGTATAGGCTATATTTTATCCCGAAAAATAGATTGGATTTTTCGTGGTAGTGAAAATTGTGGAGTAAGTCGTAGAAAAATTTCTCGCGAACGCTGCCTAAATTGTTAGGGATGTATGGTTGACTTGTATAGAAAAGTTGTAGAACTCAATAATGTCTACAAAAAAGTCTGCGATAGTATAAACCAAACCACTATAACTAAAACCATTATAACCACTTTTCCATAGAATAAAAGTAATTAAAATTATTAGCCAGTTGTTATGTTTATTTATCATATTATCGTCAAATAGTAATTCTTATTCAAATAAACTAATTACTAAGCAAGATTGTTTCAATAGCTATAAAATACTTTTTATTTTATTCCAATCGATCTATTACGAATTTAAAATTGTAATTGTTACTAAAAATGAATGATGAAACCGCAGGGGAGGGGGGGGGGGGGTTCATATATTATCTAAAATGGGACTCATGTGCAATAATAGTATACTATATATAAAAAAAAAATCGGCCCTGACAGACGTTGTCCTG